>APFE031408954.1:29773-45274 GCA_000404065.3 Pinus taeda
CCCCCCCCCACTGCGCAATCGATGCAACGTAGGTTAGTCGTGGAAAGAATATAACACAACCCAACAACTCACTCTGCATATTTGTAGCAAATGTTTTACTTAACATGTCATCATTACTCCCAAATATTCTATCATCCACATATACTTCAATAATCACCAGACAATCATGTTCAATCCTTACATAAAGGTTTCCACCTGCACTTCCCTTCTTGAATCCTTGTTTTTGCAAATATTTATCAAGATAGGCATACCATGCTATGGGTGCCTATTTGAGACCATACAATGCCTTCTTTAACCTGCAAACATAATCTTTCTTGTCAATGAGAAAAAATCCCTTATGGTTATATATATATATTATATATATATATATATAATATATATATATATTATATATATAATATATATATATATATATATATATTATATATAATATTATAATATATATATAATTCTTCTTCTAATTATCCATTTAGAAATGTTGATTTTACATCCATTTGATAAACTTTGATCTTTCTCAAACATTCATAAGCCAAGAAGATCCTAATAGCATCCATTCAGGCAATGAGAGCAAATGTTTCTTCAAAATAAATTCCTTCAACCTTTTCATATCCTTTGCAAATCAACCTTGCCTTGTTTTTGGTAACTTGTGCATTCTCATTTAACTTGTTACTATAAACCCATTTTGTGCCAATGACAATTTTATCTTTTGGTCGTAGGTCCAATGTCCAAGTGTCATTTTTCTCAATTTGATCCAATTCTTCATTCATGGTAGCTACCCAATGTTCATCTTGACTAGATTCATCAAAATTGTTTGGCTCAAATGTAGTTAAAAGAGAATGATGGGCTTGTTGTGGTACACGAATTTGTCAGTTTTTTCTAGTTCCTATTCCTTAATTGATATCCCTAATGATCCAATTTGATGGATGATTCTTCTGATACCATTCTTTTGGGGCCTCTAGGGGTGATTCTTGCTCAACCTATCATTCGTCTCTTATCTCTTCTTGGTTGGTAATTGTTTCATTATTCAATTGTGCTTGCTCTAGGACTTCTTCTTTGATCTTTTCTGGTTTTGACTTGTGTATCTTTGATTTTTTTGAAAAGGAGCTTTCCTCATTAAATGTTACATTGATGCTTTCAACTATTCGTTTAAGTCTCTGATTGTAACACTTATAAGGTTTTATTTTGCATGAATAACCAACAAAAATACCTTCGTCTACTCAAGAATCAAACTTTTATGTTTTATCATCTTCTCTTTTAATATAATATTTTCTTCCAAATACCTAAAATATTCGACATTTTCCGATCTTCCTTTCCAAAGTTCATATGGAGTCATATCACAATTGTTTCTAGGAAAACTTCTATTCAAAAAAAATATAGTTGTATCAACTGCTTGAACCCAAAATTTTTCATTTCATATTGAATCATTTAGCATTGTTCTGGCTATTTCTTATGCAATTATATTCTTCCTTTCAACAACTCCCTTTTGTTGCGTTGTTCTAGTTGTTGAGAACTACCTTTTTATTCCATTTTCTTCACAAAAATGTTGAAAGTTTTTGGAGGTAAATTCATTTTTGTTATGAGATAAATTAGATTCATTCTCAACCATTTCCTTGTAGGTATTGAAACATTCAAATGCCTTAGAATTTTTCTTCAAGAAACTAACAATGTTCATCCTGGTATAAAAAATTATCATTAGCATAAAATATAATTCACCATTCAATTCTTTAGTCCTCATTGGTCCACATAGATCGATATGTATTAATTCCAATGGTTGTGATGTGAAGTGTTCTTTTGTCTTGAATTCGAATTTTGTCTACTTTCCATGCTGACATTATTCACACACAACACTGGTTGGTTTTGAATCAATGGCATCTCTCTCACAGCTTCCATTTTGCTAATTCTAACAACATTGTCAAATTTTATATGTCCAATTCATCTATGTCATAGCCAAATCTCATCTTCTTTTTCCAAGAAACATCCTTTAATGACCTCATCCATGGTGTATATCTCATTTGTATCTCTACTTGTAGTAGCCACAATTTGACTGAATTTTTCTTTCCTTATTTCACATTTCTTCGAGTCAAATAACATTGTGTGTCCCTGATCACACATTTCACCTACACTTAGAAAACTCTGATTCATATTTTCAACAAGAAGCGCATATTTTTCTATAGCATCCTTGCTTCAAAGCTTGACAATACATGTTCCTATGACATTTGAAGATCCATCATTTCCAAAGGATATTGTTCCATCTTTTCCTTCATTTAAATATATAAATTTATGCCCATCTCCAGTCATATGTGTGGAACAACCACTATCGACATACCAAACATTCTGTTTTACTTTGAGCCTTTAATGTAAGAGTGCACCTTTTAGTTTTCTTCTTCCACACTTGTTCATTCTGATTATGTTGTGATTCCCTTGAGGGGAGCATAAATATGCAATCCTTAGCCCAATGTCCAAAGTTGTTGCATTTCTACCATTCTACTTCATTTCTTAACCAGTCAAATAAATTATAATTTTTCCTAAAGCTTGCTTGTGGATATTTTGGAATAGATATTCCTAAATACCTTGCAAATTTGCTTTCATAAGTATGAAAATCTATAGCTTTGTGCCCAAACTTTCTACAAGAATAGTAAAAACCATAAAAGGTGGCTTGATACTTGGGAGGAAACCTTACTCATGGATTTTTTTTCAAAGAGCCTTCTTGTTTATTTTGAACCTTCGTTTTGGTTGGGAGACACCCTTTCTTGGTAGATCCTTCAACATAGGTTTTCTATGCATTTTCCCTTTCAGAGTTTGAACCATTTTCAAGGATTTATTTGTATCCTAGACCAGTCTTGTCACTGTATGACCTTTGGTTTTTCATAAGCTCATCCAAATTTTTAGAACTATTAGCAAAATTTTGCAAAACATTTCCCTTTTTTACTTCCGTTAGAAGAGACACTATTGGGCTTCTAGTTCTTCCCTTGCCTTGTTGATTTATTTTAACTCATCCCTGAGTGATTCTTTAATTATTTTGCCTTCTTCTAATTTTACTCTGAGGTTGATTACTTCTTCATTCCTTTTGTTGAGATTCTTTACCTCCTTCAATTCGGTTTCCAGAGAATTAACATTTTTCCTTTCTACTTTGAGTTTTTTTATAATTTTGACAATTTTGTTTTGAAATTCGATTTAATTCATTTATTCTTCTTCATCTTCTTCTTTTTGTAATGCTTCCATATTTTTATGCTTAGCCATAAATAATACTCTTTCTTTATTTTCGTCATCTCTGTCACTTTCTTCTTCAGATGAGGAATTATCTTCCTTGGAGAGGAAGTTTTTATTAAACCCTTTCTTCTTACCTTGGTTGTTGAAATTTATTTGACCTTTATTTCCTTTTGTAAATTTTTTATTCTTATGAGAGAATTTAACAACAAAATGACCTATCTCACCACTATAAAAACATACTAATGAAATTTTTCCTTTATACTTACTTGTTCCTCTTTTCATCTTCCTTGTAAAGTATGCAAATTCTTCATCTGAAAGTCCTACCTCTTCTTCTTCTTCCTCTTTGCAACAACTAGATCTAGGTATGGATACCTGTTTTCCCTTCCTGACTTTCTTGGATGTTGTGAATTCATTTTCTGTATTAGATGAGCCATGTTCTTCTTCAATCCTCATTTCATAAGTTGTAGGTATCCCATGTACTTCATCCATACTCAAGTTGCTTAAATATGATCTATCTTCTAATACCAAAACTTAGGATTAAATCTTGATGGAAGAGTTCTGAGGACTTTCCGAACAATGACCTTCTTATAACCTAGTTCTATTACTCCTCCCAGGGCATTTGTCATTTCATCTAAACGTTGAAAGTAAGTTGTGATGTTCTCATCCTCTTTCATCCTTAGTTGTTCAAATTGAGCTCTGTAAACTTGAAGTTTTTCTTCCTTCACCTTCAAATCTCTTGCATATATATTTTGAAGCTTGTCCCATACCTCCTTGGTTGTTTTACAACCCAATATCCTAACGTAGATAGATTAAGTGATTCCACTTATAATAAGATCATTTTCTTTAGCATCATTTACAATATTATTCTTACCTTGTTCACCTTTTGTTGTTGTGTATCCCTGCTTGACAATTTCCCAAAATTCATATCCTTGCGCAAGTAAATGAACTTGTATCCTTCCACTCCAAAGTGCATAGTTATCTCCATTAAATAGAGGAACTATATTCTTTGTGTACTCCATGATCTTTTTCCTATTGTTAAACTGCCACTAAAGGAACCAAGCTCTGATACAATTGTTGGAAATATTGAGAGGGGCATGAATTAGTATTTCATAGCAATTAGAACTGTATTAATCTTTTCAAATCATTATTTAATATTTAGTTATTATTATTATTGTTGAGTAAAAGTAGTAAACAACAATGCAAAAATAGAGATAGTAGGCATAATATTTTTAGGCGGAAAACCCCCTCTAGGCCAAAAACCACCAAACACTTTTCTAATAAGTTCTTTAATATTCAACCCCAAATAAAAGTAAAGCTATGACTTCATAGACCTCTATAAAAACATTATTCTCCATCTCCCACTGTAAGGATGCTCCAATGCCCTGGTTTTATCAGCAGCCACCTAAATAGATGCCCCAACACCCTAGCAAGTAGTATCTCACCCTAGAACCACCCTACCACCCTAAAGTGTTTGCAGGCCCCAACCTATAGGTGACCTCATTCACCTACCTAGTACCACCCTACCACTCTATAGAGACAAATATAAAATGAAAGTGTGGACTCTCGTACTAGGGACAATGATCCACGTTATAATGATTTACAATAAATGATAAACAATACTAGGACCCACCCTTGTCCCAACAAACTTGACAGTACAATAGATTCTCCCTAATAACACCTTTACAACTCTAGGCAATTTAACTCTTTTACAACTCTAGACAATTTTGACTCAATATGGGCTCTCGTACTTAATTACAATGGTTTGACTTTTGAAATTGACAATGCTTCACAAGATATGGACAACAATTGATGATGGTTGTTATGTCTTCAAAGAATGTCTAGTTACAATGTTTCTTTTAGGAGATATTGATTTGACACTTCAGACTCTTGAATGCTTTCTTAGTGTTGTCCTTGAATCTTCTTCTACCTGCATGCAAATTTCCCAAATGAAATCTAATCCCAAAGCAAAACAAAGTACCCTTCACTTCCCTTTTACCTGCAAAACAAGTGTGAGTATAAAATAATGAATCTACAAAAGTGAATGATTCAAAACGTACCTGAATTGTGCTTACGTTTGAGTTTATTACTTTGTTGATTTGTACCATTTGTCCTATTTAAATAAAAAACCTAGACCTAGACCCTAACTAGATCTAGACAAGTTCAATGTTATACAAACAAAACTATAAACTGTTAAACACAATTACGCAGGTCTAACTATACACTAGACTAATGTATTCTTATACAAATCAGGAATTTTATTCAATTGGTGTGCTTGCTTAGGCCTTTTGTGTTATCCTTACACTGTTTTTGTTGATATTCTATTGTTGTAATGCTTTTGCTCAACCTTCATTGATTTACTGCCTATGCCTTCACTGCTTCATTTTATGCCACTGGTTGAACTTAAGTTCATGTCATTTATTCACATGCACAAAGTTGTGTTATATTACCGTAGATGAGGATGCTTGAACTATTTTTGAACCTGTAATTAAAAGTTTCCTAAGTGAAACCCAATTTCCAAAAAAAACAAAGGAATAACCGTGAAGGAAAACAACTAATGTGCCCAACTCCAAAATTATCAATGAAGACTTAACAAGAAAAATATTGAAACAAACTGACCTAAAGTCGGATCTCTTTTACCTGCACAAAATGCTTATTAAAAATAAAAAATAAATAAAAGTATACTTGACTTACAATTGTACAATGAGTTAGATTGTTGTACTTCAATAACTTGTTAACTATAAATTCTGGAGTGCTGTAGGTAACACTTTTCCCAAATTGTTGGCGCTCGTTGTTATCTCATCTCAGTTGTTGCTTTTGCATTATGTATATCCTTAGTTGTTACTAACAGATGTTCTTAAATCTTGTAGACGTCAACACTTCAAATTGTTGTGGTTGATTTCACATTAAAAAAAAACTTACTTTAATGCCACATACACTATTCTTGATGTCAGTAGGTTGCTAGTTATAAAGCAAGACTGATGAAAATCAAAGTTCCTAGCTCGACAAATGTGTTGATTCTTGAATTTTGATGTCAAGCTTTGCACAAATCAGTTCAATCTAAGAAGCTACAAAGTAATGACATTTTTAGAAGATCACAAGTCTCAAATGTGTCCATACTTCAAAAATCTCCTTAGAGCAATAGTCATTCAAAGAAGCCCTTAGATAGATCTAAGTCCACAGTTCTCATAGTATTTGAGGCCAAGGAATTGTTAAACTAATTTCTGATTTTGAATCCAAAGTTTCAATGATTTCTTCCACACCTTGCAACCAATTGTAATGTTTTTATTCCATAATTTCCTTCACTAGTTTTGTGATAAATACCCTTCAAAACTCAGACTTCTATCTCTAAGATCATGACCAATGACTTTGAAATTTTCTCTAAGCTCGATGCCTTAACCATAGAGAAATATTAATTTTTTTAGGTCGTAGCAGAAGGATGTACTTCAGTTTGAACTCTCACTTGAAATTGTCAAGTAAACACCCCAACAAATCTCTAAGACCAAACAAAAATTTGACCGAACCCTGACCCTTAATGAATGTTTGCGTTATCTCCTTTGAGTGGATGAAAAAAAGGTTCAGAGCAATTTTCTAATAATCTTTCATTAGAAGGACACACGTTGAGGGGATAATGGGTTTCCTTTTATAAAGCTAGGAGGGGCTTCATATTACAAACATTAAATAACTTTATGAGGTAGATGTTTGGGAGGCATTTTAGGAATTTAAGAAATTAAAAATTTATTTTAAATGTGCCATGTAATCTAAAGTTCTCATACTTTTAATAACTTATTGATTCTTGATATATACTAAATACTTTAAAAAAGAATCCTTAACAAAAAACTTAATACTTATTACTTTAATAATAATAAATATCCTTAATTAATAAATTACTACCTCTTATTAATATTTATCTAGAAAAAATTTCAATTCCACTAAAATGTTTAAATCAATGATTGGCTTAGTGCATATGGTCATACCCAAGTGTGAATTCAATGATTGGTTTACTACCTTTGGATCTTGAAGTTATTCAACTTATACATGGTAATATTACGGTGATAATCCCTGTCATATATTGACAAATGTTGGTGAATAAGGTGTCATGTCTCTACCCCTTGGGGTTTTAGCCCACAAAATGGGTATTCAACATCAACCTCAATTTTCTCTCAAAACAAGAGGAACCAAGAGGTGTACAATATATAAACGGAAACATCTCATCAAGGAGAATCTATCTATAAGTATATTGACACAAGATTCCATGAATTACCATGTCACAGATCCATGGAAGATCATGGTAGCTCCTGGTGCTACTTGGGTTGACATCAATGAAAACCACCTATAAATAATGATTGTTGGACATTGGATAAACTAATGCTCCCCTTGTGTTTTGTGACATGGACTAACTGCCTCTTGTGGATCCTTATCTTTGACGATGTGATCGTTGACTAACACCTTCAAGGTTTTTGTTTAACTACAATCGTGATTCCCAACAAGTGGTATCAGGTCATAGGCTACGAGTTCAATACACACCCGTCTCGCATTGGGGAGAATATTGTTTGATATTAGATAAACCAATGCTCCCCATATGTTTCACGACATGGACTAACCGCCTCTTATGGATCCTTGTCTTTGACGATGTGATCGTTGAGTAACACCTGCAAGGTTTTGGTTTAATGACAATCATGATTACTAACAGGAAAATGCACAATGTTTTATTATTTCAATACTTTGGTATAACACAACCTCTAGTCATGGTGCCAGGTCAAAGGGTGCTAAGGTAAAACACTTGAGGGCTTGGAGCCCTTGGTAGATCAACATAACGATGTTACAACAAAAAAGGAGAAGGTTTGGGAATCATCTAATATCCCTATATAACAACTCCCAGTTATTACATTGGTCATGAAGATCTTAGTTAATGTTCCAAGGTCTTAGAGCCCTTGACATATCAAAACTTAGAGGATTTTATGGTGAATTTGCATTGCAATTTGGTGATATCCCAATATACAATTCGTGAGCTTCGTCAACTCACAAAAAACTTGGAAACAACTGACACGAATATTCCCATCATCTATACTCCAAACAACTGTGTTTGGCAAGATTTTCCAATGCTAAAGTTTTGAGGTGATTTCTTGATATCCTGGAATAACAACCAAAATTTGAGCTTTGTCCCTCTTTGGCTAGTTCCAACATTTGGTCATGGAAGTGTAGATTTATAGTGCTTGGTGCGTAAAGGCCCCAAAGTCCTTTGTATATCTACATTATAGTGAAGGCCTTGATTAAGGACCTCAATCACATTGTGCCTAAGGTGTATCACATGGAGCTAAACGCCCATGGAAAAGTCATGTTTTACAAGTGATTCACGTGTTACAAATTCTAGGGACTTCTCTCGATTTATTGAGATAAAAGGACTTAGACACGTTGTATGGTTATGTATTAGGTGCATAAGCACTAAAGTTGTGAAGCTTAGACTAAAGGGAGATAATAATTGGAAACAAATATATAGGTTAAAAAGAGCACTCAAATAAAAAAGCATTAAGTCTTGACAACAAAAAATGAGTGGAAAGTAAAGGTTGGGTTAAAGGAATCACCAATATAGATATCAATTACATTGTTAAAGAATACATCGAAGAACTAGGGGAAGGAAGCACCTAGTTAAGAGAAAATAAAAGATAATTGTTAATGCAATAGGTCAAAGAAGAGAATAAAAAAACTGATAAGAGTTAGAGAATAGAGTTTGCAAGTTGATAAGTTGAAATAGTAAAAGAAGATTAAAAATCGAGAGGGTTGAGGTGACTATAGAGAATTGGAGAGAAGTCGAGTGAATTAGAGAATATTAAAGATCAGAGAGGATTTAGGTGTATGTAGATAATTGAAGAGGAACAAAGTGAATCAAATAATATTAAAGATGAGAGAGGATTATGATGATTTCAAATAATTTTATAAGAACAAATTAGACTAGAGAAGAAAATATTGTAGATCGGATATCATATGGAATTGGTGTATCTTGTAGTTCTACATAGTAGAGGGGGTGTATTTTGTAGCTCTAAAAATTTGTAGAAGGTATTGGTGTCTCTTGTAGGTCTAAAAAAATTGAGAAGATTGGTGTCTCCTACAGGATGGTGCCTACAAAGAATTGAGGGAATTGGTGTCTCTTGTAGGTTGGTGCCTACATAGATAAATTAATTAAAAGAAGTTTTATGGTTTTTTCCCTAAAGTGTTTCCATATATATCTCGTGTCTTATATTTTTCCTGTGATATTGGTATTTAATTGTGCTTCACTATTTTAAATAAGTAAATTTGTTTTATTATACTAATTCAACCCCCACTTCTTAGTATAGACTTGAATCCAATAATTGGTATAAGAGTAAAGTTCTTTCAGAAGTATTACAACCACTAGAAGGTAGATCTTAAAGAGGTAAATAACCAATCAAGATGTTTCCATCTCAAACAGAGCCCCACATTTGATGGAACAAATTATTCCTTCTAGAAGATAAGGATGAGGATGTATCTGATGTCTCTTGGTGTTGACATCTAACTATATATGGTGGATGGTCATAAATCTCCACCAACTCCTCCAATATATCTAGATGGTAAAAGGGCCATTGTAAATAATGCAAAAGAAATTATTTTGATTTTATGTGGCCTCGCAGAATTAGAGTTTGTGAAATTAATGTAACATGTGTTTGCTAAACATATTTGGAACAAGCTTCAAAGTAGTTATGAATGAGATGAAAAGATAAATAATACTAACCTTCAAACTCATAGGATATAATTTAGGAGTTTAAATATGAATGGGGAAGAAGATATTACATGCTTGTTCCTTTGTGTAGATGAGGATTTGAAAATTATTATAGGAAATGATGAAAATGTTGACGAATCAATAATTGTTTAGAAATTTTTGAGATCTCTTCCTTTGATATTTAACACAATGGTTTTAACCATTGAAGAAATGAAAGATCTAGAAAAGATTAATGTGGATGAACTACATGGAATCCTTCGTGCATATGGAATAAGAAAATGAAAAGGGAAATCAAGATTAAAAGAAGTACTCTTCCAAGCATCAAAGAAAACTAATGGATATTAGATCCATGATTATTCCAACCATGAATTAGATATAGAATAAGCTCAATTCGTGATAAAACTAAAAAGAGGATATGGAAAATACAAAGGTAAGATACCATTCAAATGTTTTAAATATGTTAGAGTATCCCATTGGGCTTCTAAATGTCCATATGAAAAATTAGAGGATTATAATAATGAAAAAGAACACAAAAATAGAGGTAAATCTCATAAAAACAAAAAGGGAGTGTCTCTCAAGAAGAAAAGCTTCTATTCTAAAGAAGATAGTAGCTCATCAACAAGAGAATGATGAACAAGCATCTGATGAAGACAAAGAAGAAAACCTACTCATATCCATGGAGACTCAATATACGGATTAAGAGAAAATAGATCCAAAAGAAGAAGATATAGAGGGTGAAGTAGATCTTGAGGGAGAACTTGTTTATGCATTAGAAGAAATAAATATATTGAGAAGAAAGAATTAAAAGTAGAAGGTACTATTAGAAAAGTATGAAAAGAAAGATCATGATTATGATGAAGAAAAAATAATCCTCCTAAAGATAGAACTAGAATATGCTAAGAGAATAGAATAAATACTTATAAGTCTTCTAAAAGAAATGGAAAGAAATTGTGAGAGCTAGAAACATAGACAATTTCCTTGAGAAAGGATCTAGAGAAAGAAAATGTTCACTTGAATTAGAATTTAAAGTTTGTAAAAGGGACTGAAACATTATATAAAATTCTCAACTATTATAGATTTCCTTCTATCAAAATAATACCTTGCCATAAAGAAAATCATGAGACTATCAAAGGAGAATCAAGCTCAAGGACATCAGAAAAAAGAAGCTACAAGTTATGCTAACGTGTTCAAAAGTTCTATCAACAATGAAAATAACATCAGGAAACAAGTAAAGGACCAACAAAGATATGAATCTTTCAACAACACAAGGAACATGATAATTGGAGTTAAGAATCAAAAAATATCTAACTTTCCTTAAAAATGCAACCATAATGGGTTCAAAAAAACTATTTCTACAAGAAGGCCTTTTACATCTGTTAGGCCCCTATAATACTAGTGATTCCCCCATTACTATTGTCATTGTATCCTTTATTTTTATTATTGTGCCCCTATTGTCCCCATATTGTTATTACTATGCCCCATAGAAACCCATTATTGTTATTTTTGTGCCCTTATGTTATTACTGTTATGTCGGCTTGATTATATTATGACCCCTTACACTGCTATATATAGAAGGGAGGTTTAGTCATTTTTATCATCCAAGAATTGTTCATTTGTGTAATGTAAAGGAGGTTTCCCCATAGAAGAGGCTAAATTCTAAGGCATTGATCTATCTTTTCTATCTTTTTGTGAGTTGGTTTCCTAACATTTGGTATCAAAGCTTTGGATTCTAGGGTTTCGCTGCTCCAAATAGGTCATCGTGGAAGTTTCACTAAAGCTTTTATTCTTTGATGGTTTAGATGCTACAAAAAAAACCCATTTGAACTGAAATTGTTCTAAACTTTCAATAAAAATTTCAGAGCTGGTCTCACTATATTTATGGAGATATGATCTAAGGAAGTTAGGGTTTTTGCAGATGCCCGAATTACATTCCAAACAAGTGACCCGGGTTTGAATTGTCATAAATTTTGTTTTGAGCATCAGATTGAAATTTCATAAGAATTTTCAGAAGGAGGATGGCTTGTAGATTTCTGTATATCAGTTTCAGGTACTAAGGTCGAAAAAGTGACACGTGGCACATCATACAAATTCGCTCTACTGAACTAGTTTATAATTAGGTCACCATGGGAGATTTGGCATAACTATTCCTTGGAGAATCCAATATTGATCAAACTTGTGGGGTTATAAAGAGGACTCAGAGTGCTATCGCAAGACAAGATTTCAGAGATTCAAGATCCACAGTTACAGAGATACAACAGATTCAATATCGATATCTTACAAAGTGAAAAATAAAAAAATGTGTGTAGTTTTGTTAAATTTTGCATAAGATTGGTTTGAAAAATTAGTTTGAAGGAATTCAAAGGGAATATATGAAGAATTATTAACATTAATTAATGCCCCTAAGTAAAAAATGGGAAACACCTAGTAAGCAACCTGAAATCTCTAGCATGACTCGTGAAGAAGAGGAAGAAATGCAACATGATATATCAAAATTACAAGATCAAGTACAACAAATTTCACTCTCACTAAAGGTAAATGAAGCCAATATGAATGGTGTGGAAGCTAATATGAATGGCATGCAAGTTAAGATGGAAGCTAAGATGGATGGCATGGAAGCTAAGATAGATGGCATGGAAGCTAACATGAATGGCATGGACACTAAGATGAATGGCATGGACAATAAAATGGAAGAATTGAAGATAAATTTGAATAAGTTGCTACAAGAAATGGTCACTAAAGGTGAAAGGGTAGTAAAGGAAACACATGATGAGAACAAAAGAAATGGTAAACATGATTTCATAGACTCTAATGTTGGATTGAAGACCCACCATGTTCCAAAAATTGATATGAAGAAGTTTGATGGCAAGGATCCCAGAACATAGATACTACAGATGAAGCAACTTTTATATCTCCATAATGTGAAAAACACACAAAAGGTATGTACTGCAACTTTATCTTTCGAACCAAATCATTTTGTATGGTATCGATGGCTTTTCTCTCGTAAACAAATTGTCACTTGGACAATTTTTACGAAAGAAATGATAGCACATTATGAGGATACAAAAAGAAACACATTTTTTAGCCAATTGATAAATCTCAAACAAAAGGGTTCAATAATGGAGCACATTGAGGACATCCAAAAATTGAACATAAGGGTAAAAGATATTCCAGAGGAACATAGTATTGATGTGTTCATATGGAATTTAAAGGATACTATCCAACATGAGGTTCGCCTTTGGGAACCTGATTCATTGGAGAAGGCATTTAGGCTAGCAAGAAAAATTATGGCAACCAAGAAGCCTACCACTCACAACTATAAAGATGGAATTATTTTTGCCCCTAGCCTTCCACAACCTACAAGGTTGACACCACAACAATTGGAAGAAAAAAGAGCAAAAGGGCTTTGTTACAGTTGTGATAGAAAATTACACTAAAGGTCATAAGTGGTCTGAGAAAGAAATTATTCTACATAGTTTTTTGAAGAGGAGGAAGAAAAAGGAACAAGAAATGTCAAAAGAAGAGGATATACTCCAGGAAAAAACCCTAGATAAAGAATAAATGAATCCAACCATATCTTGTAATTACCACTCCTCAAACTATCAATATAGAAGGACATATCAAGAAGAAAAAGGTAATAGTGTTGATTGATTTGGGAAGTGCCCATAATTTTATTCATTGTAAGATAGCAAAGAAATTGAATTACTTCCTATATCCAGCATCATAGTGTCAAGTGATGGTTGCAAGTGAAGGAACCATAAATTTCTATGGAAAGTGCCATAATATCAAGTTATCTCCCAATTGCTTCCTATATCCACCACCAAAGTGTCAAGTGATGGTTGCAAGTGGAGGAACCATAAATTGCTCTGGAAAGTGCCATAACATCAATCTATCCATGGGATAATATGTATTGAATAGCCCAATGCTTTCATTCCAATGGGTGGTGCTGATGTTTTACTAGGAGTCCAATGGCTACAATCCTTGGGTACAATAGTTTTTAATTTTCAAGAAATTTTCATGAAATTGTGTGCAGAAGGAAAGGAAGTTGAAGTAAGGGGTATTGCAGGGAAATCGGGAAATATAATCAGCTCTAACAGTATGACAAATCTTCTAGAAAAGGAACAATGAGGTGTAATTGCACAATTATGTTCGCTAGAGGTTCCCACATCGAAATCATCTATTTCTCCAGATCTGAAAAAAGTATTGGGCAATCATTCCATGGTATTTGAGACTCCCAAAGGTCTCCCACCTACTCGTGATCATGATCATGCTATTCATTTGATTCCAAGAAGTGTTCCTCCAAACATCAGGTCGTACAAATATCCCTATGCCCAAAAGAGTGAAATTGAATGTATGGTTGCAGAAATGCTAGAGGCTGGTATAATTCAACCGAGTCAAAGTTGTTTCTCTGCTCCAGAAGTATTGGTGCACAAGAAGGATGGATCATGGCATATGTGTTAGGATTATAGGGAGCTCAACAATCTCACTATTAAAGATAAGTTTCCCATTCCTGTGATTGATGAATTACTGGATGAATTGCATGGATCAATTTACTTCACCAAGTTGGATCTTCGTTCAGGATATCATGAAATCAGAATGAAGATTGAAGACATTCTGAAAACAGCATTTAGAACTCATGAGGGTCATTATGAATTTTTGGTCATGCCTTTTGGCCTTACTAATGCACCCTCAACATTTCAAGGTTTGATGAATTCAAATTTCAAACCATTCCTTAGAAAATTTGTGTTAGTATTCTTTGATGATATACTAATCTACAGCAAGTCTTGGAAGGATCATGTTGAACATGTTGACAGGGTGCTACAACTATTGGAGGAAAACAATTATATGCAAAAAGATCCAAATGTTTCTTTGGAGTACAAGAGGTGGAATATCTGGGTCATATTGTATCTCATGAAGGAGTTAAGGTAGACCCTAGCAAAATTAAAGCCATTAAGGAATGGATAATCCCCACATCCATAAAGCATCTGCGACGATTTCTCGGGTTGACAGGGTATTATTGCAAGTTTGTTAAGAATTATGGGAGAATAGCAGTACCTCTAACAACACTATTGAAGAAAGATGCATTTTCATGGACTCCAGAAGCAACAAAGGCCTTCGAACATCTTAAAGAGGCAATGTGCCAAGCACCTATCTTAGCTACACCGGACTTCATAAAAACCTTTATTGTGGAATGTGATGCTTCAAGAAATGGAATTGGTGTTGTTTTAATGCAAGATGAAAGACCCATTGCTTTTGAAAGTCGTCCAATCAAGGGAAAGTTTTACACAAAGCTATTTATGAGAAGGAAATGTTGGCAATACTACATGCACTTAAGAAATGGCGACCCTACCCCTAATGAAAATACACTTCAAGGTAAAAACGGATCATGATAGCCTTAAATACTTTTTAGAACAAAGATTATCCTCTGAAGAGCAACAAAAGTGGGTCACAAAGATGTTGGGTTATGACTTTGAAATCATCTATAAAAAGGGAAGCAAAATGTGGTGGCAGATGCACTCTTAAGAAAGGATGAGGATGTGGAAGCATTGTTGTGTGCCATT
>APFE031408957.1:0-13022 GCA_000404065.3 Pinus taeda
TATTATTCAAATTTAATTATTAAATCATAATAATAAAATAAATTTGAATTTGGATATTAGTATTATATATTTTTACACACACTCAGAGATGCTTTTCCATTATATATATTTATATTTGGTAGAGATGTAACATAATATATAAATAAACTAAATAAAAAATTAAAATTAAATAGAAGATTAATATAAAGTAATGTAAACATAAAATAAACAAAATGAAAGTAAAAATAACAAAAAAAAATAGTTTAAAAAAAATAAAAAAAATGGTATTGAGTACTAGTTCATGTGGAATATAAATTATTTAAGGAGTGAAATTAAACAAGACTAGATCCATATTAACTTATGCATCTAGAGATATCAAATATTTTAAAAATAACAAACTTATAACAAAGATTAATAATAAAAGCATGGTATTGAGAACCAATTCATGTGGACAATATAATCTATTATTTAAAGGATGAAATTAAAGCAACCTCTACATCTTAACTCCAACCTTCAAAGTATCGAGATATTAGATTTATATTCACTCTAAAAGAGATTTCCATTTCAAAAGATTTACTTTGTTTTTGAATTTGGTAGATTATATTAGTTTCATACTTATTCATTTTATCACATATTTTGCAATTATAAAATACAATAATATAATTTTAACAGATTTATAAAATATATATTATTTAACAAAAAAAATAAAAATGAAAAAAGTATTAATAATATTATTTTCATATTGTAATAACATATTGAAATTAAAATATATATATCTATTGAACTAAAATTTCAAATATAATTAAACAATGTCTAAAAATATATCATTTAATATTAAAAAAATAATTTCATAAAATTTTATTTAAAGAAATTTAAATAATAATAAACCCATATTATTTTAAAACATAACTTTTAACATTAAAATATTCGAAAATATGTATTTTTTAATGACATCAATAATAATCTTATAAAATGGTAATTAAATAAAATTATAATAAAATAAGTAATAAAATATTTATTTTAAATTAAAAATCATTTTAAAATCTATTTAAAAGAAAAATTTAAATAATAATAAACCCATATTATTTTAAAACATAACTTTTAACATTAAAATATTCGAAAATATGTATTTTTTAATGACATCAATAATAATCTTATAAAATGGTAATTAAATAAAATTATAATAAAATAAGTAATAAAATATTTATTTTAAATTAAAAATCATTTTAAAATCTATTTGTAGAAAATTTTAAATAAAATAAACTCATTATTTTATTTAAAACATAATTTTATCATTAAAAGAAAAATTTAAATAATAATAAACCCATATTATTTTAAAACATAACTTTTAACATTAAAATATTCGAAAATATGTATTTTTTAATGACATCAATAATAATCTTATAAAATGGTAATTAAATAAAATTATAATAAAATAAGTAATAAAATATTTATTTTAAATTAAAAATCATTTTAAAATCTATTTGTAGAAAATTTTAAATAAAATAAACTCATTATTTTATTTAAAACATAACTATCATTAAATATTTGAATATATATAGGGATAATAAAAAATTATTTATTGTAATTTTAAAGTTTTATTTATATTTAATGGTATTTTATTTTTATTGTAATATAATACCATATTTTTATTTTATATTTTTATTTTTACTTTATTTAAGTTTATATTATATTAATATTTTTATTTAAATTTTTATATTAATATATAAAATCAAAATAGTATCTCAATTTTGTCCACATGGGGTAGCTCAAGTGGCAATGGCAGTGGAAATGAAGTCTCACTGAACCCGAGATCTTGGGTTCGATTCTTGTGCTACCCTCCTACCCTCCCTAGAAATGGGATGAATAACAGACATGTAAAATCTCTAAAATGAGAGGATCCTACCCAAGCTTACAAAAAAAAAAATAGTATCTCAATTTGGGTTCGATTCTTGTGCTACCCTCCTACCCTCCTTGGAAATGGGATGAATATCAGACATGTAAAATCTCTAAAATGAGAGGATCCTACCCAAGTTTACAAAAAAAAAATAGTATCTCAATTTTTTTATAAAAGCGATGAGGCCTCATTCTTCTCGAAAAAAATAGATGATATAAATATTAATGCCACAAATGAGAAAATATGCACTCAATTTTTTTATAAAAGCGATGAGGCCTCATTCTTCTCGAAAAAAATAGATGATATAAATATTAATGCCACACATGATAATATTAATGCCACACATGAGAAAATATGCACTCCAGATGATATAAATATTAATGCCACACATGAGAAAATATGCACTCCTTTAGCGAATATCTTGAAGATAATAGTAGCTCTCCAAATGCCTATCAACCAAATAGTCTATGCCCCACATCACATGAAGCACAATAATATTAAATTACTTATTTTATTATAATTTTATAAACTTGTTATTAGTGTCATTACAAAAAAATATTTTCAAATATTTAAATGTTGAAGTTATGTTTTATAATAATATGTTTTAAATAAAATATTTTTTTTGGACTTTTCGGTGTTTTACTATGGCAAAAAAATTGAGGCAAAATCTTGATTTATATTATTTAAACTGATTTTTTTATTGTATATATGGATTGTGAAAGGGTTACCCATCAAGGATTTTAGAGAAATTAGACTAGAAAAACCCACTGGAAAAGCTTAAAAAAAGACAACCTAAAAATAATATATGATTATTATTATTTATTTAATTATAATTGAAATCTGGGGATGCTACGCAAACTAAAGGATGGAAAGCGCTTGGAGCAAGTGGCGAAAAGCTGGAGGACAACGGGGATTATCCAAGACATAGCGGGTCTGCTAAGTAGAATCGAGTATAAAATTATAAACCACGTGAGTCGTAAAGGGAATAGGGCTGCGGACCTACTGGCGAGTTGGGGGAGTAAAGAGCCAGTCAGAAGATTGGACAGTAGCTGGCCTTCGATAGAAGAGGACTAGAGCTGGGGAGAACTAAAAAACATAATTATCCACGATCATAATGAATCAATTACAGGATAAAGGAATGAGGAAAAGACTCCCGATCGGGATGAGCAAGGTGGCAATCAGGATAATTAATGTTCGACGGTGTGGCATGCACGAATGAGCAGGCGAGGGTCAGGAAATGATGAGCACGGTCAAGCGGATCGGGGAGAAGGATATCATCTCAAGGCGAGGAGATGGCAGAGTACCGATGGAGCCGGGTAGATCTGTCAGGATGTCAGAGAATCAACAGGTGAATGATGGTATGAGAGAATGGGGCAGCGAGGCGAGCCATAAGAGCAGAAGAAGGAGGGGAGGTATAAGGGAGAAGGGTTGGCGAAAAAGAACGAAAAGAAGGAGCGCATGCAGAAGAACGAGAGAGGGTGGCGAAAAGTCGATGATTACAGCCTAGAGAAAGGGAGAAATTAGGAGCCAGAATGAGAGAACAGGGACGCAAGGAAGCAAACCAAGGCGTAAGGAAAGAATGGCGGAGGGAAGCAACATGAACGTAGGAAGATGGATGAGGAGCAAGGCAGAGGAAGGGAATCAAGGACGAGGGGACCGAGATGTCAAGGGCAAAGGCGTAATGGAGAGGGATACAGAGAAGATATTTATCCTAGTGTATGATGACTCAGAGAATGAGAGCGACGAATTCGACGTAGATAAGGAGAAAGGCGAGCCAGTGATTGAAAAGTTCGGAAGGAACGGGAAACCAGTGGGGAACAAGACTACAAATAGAGGAAGAGAGGATGGCGGGGGTAATCAGGACCGGGAGGACGGAGAGGAGAGCAGGAGACGGGCAAGAGGACGAGGTCGATGAGGTAGGGGAGGACAGAGGAGACAGGGAGGAGCCGAAGAAAGAAGCGGGCGAGGACGAAGGTGCAGAGAAGGAACGGGGGAAGCTGGAGAGGCTAGCGCATCAGGGACAACAAGGAAGGGGAGGAAAACGATAGGGAGGAAAGTGCAGGCAGCTGAGAGGGCTTATTGTGAGAAGACCAACCCAAAAATCAGAAGGATAATTGAGCATCTGGAAGAGGAAGCAATACAGGCTCAGTCGGAAGAGGAAATGGAGGATTGGGTGTATCTTCTTCTGGATCCGGGTCATACTCGAGGTCGAATGACCTTATATAAACAATCTTTGCACGTATATTGGGTAATGAAGAGGCTTCTGGCCAAGGCTATGGAACAAGTAGCCATGGAAATGGCAGAATTATCACAGGGGATCCCAAATCTGAAAAAGGAGCTGAGGAACATACAAATCACCTTGTTCATGCAGGATAAGAGGCTGGAAGAAATTCAGCAACAGCTACAGGCGAGCGGATTGGGAATAAAGAAGGAGAAGGAGCAGCAGGAAGATGCAGGGAACCAGTAAAGAAAATGCATGTTTTTTGGAGGTTTTATAAAGTCTCGTTCTAGTTTCAGTTAGCTATTTGTAGGATTTTTGTTCAATCTTATATGCAATCAAAAAACAATATTAATAGATATAAGGCTAATGTATATAAATCTTGGAAAGATAGACTGAGAACTTATTATTTTTGGCTAGCTATTAAAAACTTCAGGTGTTCAGGAAACCCGGTTTCCCCTCGGGGCGGGTTGAGATCACCACAAGCATGTAGTGGTTTCAATTTATGGCAATAGAAAAAAGGGTCTCTCCTAAGCTTAAAAAAAAAAATTATATATATATTTTTTATTTATTAGTATGTTTTATATTACGTTTTAATAAAATATTTGTTTATAAAAAATATAAATATATTAATATTTTGTCATTAATATTTTTTTGTTAAATATTATTTTATAAATTTGTTAAAATTATATTAATGTACTTTATAATTCTAAAATATGTGATAAAATGAAGACGTAGGAAACTAATATAACCAATTTAGATTTCATGTTAACACCATGAAATGGAAACTTTTTTTTAGAGTGAAAAGTTGGATGCTTTGTAGTTCAAGAGTTAAGATGATCTGGATTGATTTAATTTCACCCTTTAAATGGACTTTATAGTTAGTTCCACATGAATTGGTTCTCAATACCATTCTTTTATTATCTTTTTTTTATAGGTTTGTTTTATTTTGTAACTTTTATTTTTAATTTCACCCTTTAAATGGACTTTATAGTTAGTTCCACATGAATTGGTTCTCAATACCATTCTTTTATTATCTTTTTATAGGTTTGTTTTATTTTGTAACTTTTATTTTTATACTTTGTAGTTCTACCGTTAACATGGATCTAGGTTGATTTAATTTCATCTGTTAAATAGGACTTTATAGTTAGTTTCACATGAATTGGTTCTCAATACCATTTTTTTATTATCTTTTTTATAAGTTTGTATTATTTTGTTACTTTTACTTTTATTTTTTATTTTATTTTGAGTCTGTTAAAATATTTACAATACAATTTAATCTTTTTATTAACCAACCTAGATAGATTTCATCTTCACTTATTTTATTTTTATTTTGTTATTCTTACTTTCATTTTTTATTTTATTTTATATTACTTTATGTTAATATTTTCATCTAATTTTTTATAAACCAGTCTAAATAACACAAATCAAAATTTCACCTCAAATTTTTTGGCGCACACCATAAAGTCCAAAAAATAACACTTAAGCCAACTACTATTTATATGTTTTTAAAATAATAATAATGATATTTAAATATTACTAAAAAATCGTTTTAATATATTGAAATTAATGTTAAGTTTTAAATAAATTAAAAAACATACTATTTTTTTTTTCATTTTTTATTTTTTATTTTTGTTTATATTCTTTTTTTCTCTGTAAGACTGAGCTAATTTATATTACAAAAAAACGAAAATTTACATCCAGATTTACAAAAAGGCTGAAGCCTTGTTTCTCCGAAGAGAATTTCCCATGACTATCCATCCAGTACATCTGGCAAAAAGAACCAGTTCCTTCCAACCTACTGAACCAACATATAATCGACACAATAGGCTTTTGAGCCAACACAGCAGACAGGTAACTTGACACTATGGACCCATTACTTGACATAATCGACACGTAGACTAACATCGACACGTAGACTGACATTCACGGTGGACCTTGACGCCTTGACATTCAAACACATAGAGTAAAACAGAGAAAAGATGGACTGAGAGTTGCATTCCTGGCCGAGAGAACGGAGAGGCTGCTGAGTTATTCCTCATCTGTTAGGTGAGGCTCGTCCTCCATCGTTAACCCCTTGACCTTCTTGTCTTCTGCCTCAGCTGGGCGCATCCCTCCTTGGGCAAGCTCGCTGGTTCCGGCTTCTTCAGCTTGAATGGGTTGCCTTAAATCCACCCTGGGGACCTGCATATCCACCCTTGGCACTGTCAGGTTGTCCCGTGGCCTCCGGAGGTCGCTACAGTGCTCAACAGTGATTGACACAATTAGCGTATTGTTCTCCAGAGTGCAGGGTATTCGGTATTTAACTGCTGGATGTTCTCGGTGACCACATTCCGTGGGTTCTCCCCTTCCTCTTTCAATTTGCTGGCCAATTGTTCTGCGCGGACTGCTACCTTGTTCCGGAGGAATGTCAACAAAGGAAGCGGGTGAAGTGGCGGGCCTCTGAGTAGCAGGACGGCCCCTCGAACCACCTCTGCGACTGCTCATCCTTAGCCGCTCAGACATTCTGCAATCCTTGGTAAAATCCTGCACCTGACCAGAGTGTGCTCTGTCGCCTTCAGAATCTGCTCAGGTCTCTGTGAGCTATGCAGGAATACAGTATGGTGAGCGCTCTTATGGATTGCCATGATCCTTTTGCCAGGTTGCGCATTGAATGGCGCCTTAACCCAAGTTGCCTTCCCCAGGATTGTCCCTGTCGCCATAAATTGCTCTGGAGCTAAACGGGTCTTCTCATCGCCTGAATTCGCCTGCACAGTTAATAGCTGGGCGTGTAGGTTTATGGTGGCTTGTCCGGGCTGACAGCTGCCCATGTGACTCGCCACCCACCATTCATTCATCATAAGCACCCGCATCCGGGGAGGGGAGGTCTTTTTGCACCAAAGAGATGCAATCCTGTTTGAGTTGAGCATCTTCAACTGTATCTAGGGAGCCTGAAAAGTATGGTATCGACTGTGACACCCCTTGATTTGCTAACCGATCTGCAACCTGGTTGGTTGTTCTCCTTACATGATGGAAGGATATATTGAGGGAGGTATGGAGCTTTTCCTCCAAGGCTTCCAGACGGCTTAGCAATCGCCAGCTTTTTGCTACCTTGACTGCTTTAGCTCCGGCTTGTATTCTCTTAGCTATTGCTATTAGTATAAGAGAGTCGCCTTCAACTTCCAGAGGGTAGAGGTGGTTCTGATCCGCTATACATATTCCTTTCCAAAGACCCTCCAGCTCCATGGCATTGTTAGTATCAGTGCCCATTGTGCCGTAATATACTTGCATTGATTCTCCATTGTGGCTACGGATAACTCCTCCAAAGCCTGTCGGGCTAGGGTTGCCTTTGGCAGCACCGTCGAAGTTCAGCTTGAAGGAGTTGGGTACAGGAGGGGACCAAGAAGAAGGAGAAGCAGATCTAGTGGGGGGTTTGATGGTGGTTGTGTCTGGTGACTTAAGTTCAAGATTCCATTCCTTCAAAATGCATCGCTCCTGATGGCTTTCTGGCAAATCCTTTTCATTCCATGCTCTAATGGCTAGACTTTCTTGAATGTTTTTTTTTAGAATAATCCAGAGGTCGTCTATAGATTTGGAAGTGTTGTTGAAGATTCTGTGGTTACGTTCTTTCCAGAGGGTCCAGTATAGAAAGCCAGGTAGGATGTTCCATAAGGAGTTGAGGATCCTGCTTTTGAACGGATTTTTGTCCCAGGTTCTTATATTTGCTGTTATGTCCTCCATCCTGGGGTGTGCCTTCATGTTGCAGTGTTCGACTTTCTCCCAGATTTGCTTTGCTAATGGACATTCTTCCATTAGATGATAGATAGTTTCACAATTTATGTTGCAGTTTGGGCATCTGGATGGCCCTATAAAACCTCTTTTGATTAGATTGTCCCAGGTGAGAATGCGTTTTTTGCTTAGTAGCCAAAGAAAAGTGGAGATTTTGGGCCATAACCCTGCTTGCCAAACTTTTTCCCAGAGTTGATCTTTATCCGCTTGGAGGTTGGAATAACGCAGGTGATGAGCTTCTTTCATTGTGAAGGTACCTTTGGTTGTATAGCCCCATATGAGCTTGTCCTGCTGTAAGGAGAGGCGAATTTTCCTATTGTTGAGTTCCTGATTAATGTCTGTATATTCTTCTCCCTGCCAGTCTATTTGCCATAGTCTTGCCGGTTTCCATGTTTGAAAGTCATGGGTTGGAGAGGGCTGCTAGAATTGATGAACTAGAGGGATGCTTCCTTGATTCATTTGGATCTGCCATAGAGGTTTGTGGAATAAATTGGCTAGTTTGGGAAGTTGCTGCCATGAGTCTTCCCAGAATCTGGCGGCTTTACCTGAATGAATTTCCCAAAAACTATGTTCTTGAATGAAGCTACTTTGCTTTTTTGCGTTGTTCCAAATGAGTGATCCCTGCGAAGTTGGGTTGATTCGGATGAGGTCATTCCATTGGCTGCCTCTGGCATATTTGGCTTGCCATAGTTGGGCCCAGGGGGTATTGGGCTTGGTGACCCAGTTCCACCAGATTTTAGCTCCCATGGTGTTGTTGCTTTGCAGCGGATCCCGAAGACCTAGCCCGCCTTCTGATTTAGTTTTGCATACCTCTGTCCATTTGACTAGAGCCCACTTCCTGTTCATGCTTGTAGATCCCCAGAGAAAGTTTCTCTGAAGATTGCGTATAGCTTTTAGAACACCTTTTGGAGCTGCTAAGATGGAAAAGAGATAAAGCGGCATAGCTTGTAAGACTGATTTGATGAGAACGAGCCTACCTGCCAAATTTAGAGCTCTGAAAGTCCATGAAGAGAGCTTTGAATCTAATTTGTCCAGCAGTGATCTCCAGGATACCTGCTTGATTGCTGAATCAGAGAGGGGAGCGCCCAGGTATTTAGAGGGCAGGTGGGAGATTGTGAATCCCAGTACTCGGGCTATGTTCCTTTGCGTTGAGGGGGGAGTATTGAAGAAAAAGAGTTGGGATTTTGCAGCGTTAATGGAAGTGCCAGAGGCTTCAGAAAAAAGGGATAGAAGTGAGTTGAAAGCAGAGGCTTCTTTAACTGAAGGGTGTCCAAAAAGCATAGTGTCATCAACAAATCGCTGATGCGTTTGAGGAGCACGACCATGAAGGGATATACCTTTGAGAACTTGAGAGGAAACAGTTGATTTGAGCAGCCTGCTAAGGCCTTCAGCCATGAGAACGAAGAGGAACGGAGATAAGGGGTCCCCCTGCCTGATACCACGTGTGGGGTAAAAAGGAAGTGAGGGTGAACCATTCAAAAGGACTGAGAAACTGGGAGATGTGATGAGGTTCATGATCCATCTGGTCCAGGTTGCATTGAAGCCAAATGCTAGCAGCATTTTGTGAATATAATTCCAGCTTAACTTGTCAAAAGCTTTGGAAAGATCTAGTTTGAGAAGCATACCTGGTTTCTTGAGCATCTTTAATGAGTGTATGACTTCATTTGATAAGATTATTCCGTCCATAATCTGCCTGCCTTCAACATACCCCGTCTGTTCTGGAGATATGAGCAGGGGTAATAGCGGTTTGAGGCGGTTTGAAATGACTTTTGAGATAAGTTTGTAAATAACATTACAAAGTGCTATTGGCCTGTACTTCTCAGGTTTGTTTGATGCCGCTTCTTTGGGCACCAAGGCAATGAAGGTTGAGTTTAAGGCCGGGAGGACCCAGTGCATGCTACGGGATTCTTCCACCAGCTCCCATACTTCAGTTTTGATGAGTTCCCAGAATTCGTGGAAGAAATTGGCTGTGAATCCGTCTGGCCCGGGCGCTTTGCCATCTTTGAGCTGAGCCATTGCCTCTTCTACTTCCTTTAGTGAAACTGGCTGGAGCAACTGAGTATTGTGATCCTCATTGATAATTTTAGGAATGTGCTGTGTGATTTCCCGGATTGCCTCATCCCTATTACCGCTGGGTTCCTTTAGAATATCCTTGAAGTATCCAGTGAATTCTTTCTCCATATCTTCATGAGCCTCTACTCTTTCACCTTGCTGATTTTCGACAAAGATCATTTTATTGTGCATGCGCCTTTGGATGGTGGATTTGTGGAAGAATTTTGTATTTTTCTCACCTTCTTTAAGCCAGCTTATTCTGGACTTTTGCCGCCATAGAATTTCCTCTTGTTTTTGACGTTCCTCAATTTGATTCCAGAGGATCTGCTCCTGTTGGATTTGCTCTTCTGTGCGTCCTTCCAAAACGAAAGTTTGTTGCAGTGCTTTCATTTGTTGTTCCAGTTTCTGTCTGCTTTCCTGTATGTTGCCAAAATGATTTCGGTTCCATATTTTGAGAGTTTGCTTCAGATGTTTCAGTTTTTGCTGGAACTGGTACATCTTGGCTCCTGCCGGCGGGATGAATGATTTCCAGGCTTGATTTACTACTTCGTTGAATTTGGTGTCTAAGAGCCAAAAGGCTTCGAATCGGAAGGGTCTATTGCTACAGTTGCTTGGTCTGGACCAGTGGAGAAGAATGGGCCAGTGGTCCGAGCCTCCTTGTGGGATAATGGCTGCACTGAAATCGCCTCCGAGGTGGATAACGTTGTCTGAAATTAAAAACCGATCTAGTCGTGAGGCAATATAGTGAGCTCCTTTACGCCTGTTCGACCATGTGTGTATACCATTAGAGGTAGATACATCCATAAGCCGGTTGTTTTGTATAAAATGTTTGAAGCCGCTGCTATCACTGTCGAGCCTGGTGCGCCCCCCTTGTTTCTCTTCCATAGATTTTATTATGTTGAAATCGCCTCCTCCTATCCATAAAGGGAAGCGTCTGTGTTCATTGAGGAGGGAGATCGTTTCCAAGAGGTCCAATTTTTGCTGAATTGTTTGCGAGAAGTAAACATTAGTGAGATGCCCATGGATTTGGGTTCCAATGAGGTGGAATGTTGCCTGTATGAGATGCAGAGTGGCGTGAAAATTATCCAGAGATACGATCTGTGGGTTCCATAGAATGGCTAGACCGCCAGAAGCCCCTGATGCATCTACTGAGATTGAACTGTTGCCTGCCCATGCTTTATTGCTGAATCTATCTATTGTCATGCTGCTGCATTTTGTTTCCTGAAGAAAGACTATTGCTGGTTTTTCTTGCATTATCAAATTTTTTATCATTCTGTGTTTCGAGGGACTGTTGAGTCCTCTTACATTCCATGAGATGAGCTTCATGGAGATTGAGCTTTGGGTTTGTAAAACTTGGTCAACTTGGGGAATTGCCCCGAATCCATGAGTAGTTCTCCAACTACTATTGTTCTCTGTAGATTTGTTTTTCTGCCTCTTTTCTTTGTTTCTTTAAGGATTTTCCTTCCATCCCATTGACTTCCTCCTTGGATGCCCAGACTTTTATGATGCTGAACCCTTGTTAGGACTCCTTCAATTTTGTCTATTTGCCAAGGAGGTATTGAGGTGTACTCTTTTTGCTGGCACGCTGTTTCCAATTTGGAGATATCAAGCTTGGAGATGTTGAACTCTTCTAGATCTACATCTTCGCGATCTTCCTCCATGTTAGCAGAGGCTGTAATGGTTTCTCCCATTGCTTCTTCATGAAGACTTAAGGCTAAGGCTACATCAAGATCCATTTCTGAAGCCTGTGTGATCTCATTCAACATAGTTTTCCCCTTGGAAGGGTGTGGGAGAGCAAGCTCTGAAGCAGAGACTGATTTTTCAGCAGAGGGAGGGTCAACACTTTTGGAGGAGGCTGGATCGGAGGAAGAAGGGGGAGTAGAGCGTTTGAGGATGGGCGGGGTTGGGTGCAAAGAATCAGGGTTAGCGGCATTGGGGCTGGATTGAGGATCAAAAGAGGCTAAAGCAGAAAAGCGGTTATTGGGGATCGCCTTCAAGGCTTGAGGCGGATTTGCTTGGTTTTTCTTTGCATGATGACGGCGGTTGAGAATTTTTGTAAAGCCATCTGGGTCAGTGGTGGTTTCATTGGGGGAAGTCTTGGGCTGCACATTTAATGGACAATCACGGAAGAGGTGGCCATGTTCATGGCATTTCCTACAGCGAAAAGGGATATGCTTATAGTCTAAAGTCTGCTTCCATTCAAAGTCATCGTGAAAGAGACTTACCGTGTCTGCTAGGGTCTTGGTTAGGTGCATTTGAACGCAGATCCTGGCATATGAGGTGTATTTGCGCGTCTTGGTTTCAGTTGCAACTTTGATGAAGGTCCCCAACTTGTTGCCTATATCTGCCAGTGTTTCTTCTCTCTAGTACTCCACAGGAAGGGAGTACATTCTGATCCATACAGGGGCCCAGCTGAAGTCCTCTTTGTCAGGATTGAATCGGGGTTTCCATTCCGTGAGATACAAGCCTGAAGAGTTGAAGAAGTACGGTCCTCCTTCGAATATTCTGGTTTTGTCTTCTAGACAATTGAAAATGGCTGTGAAGAAGCCCTTTGGGCCAAGCTGTAGAGTCACTTGTCCTTTGGGCTTCCATTTTGAAGCGATCCATCCTTGTAGGGCCTTTTCGGTGGGCCAGAATCCCAAGAACTTTCCAATGAGTGCGTAGTCCTGCATATATTGGATTTCTTCATTGATGCGGTGGCTTGGCAGTTCGACCATGATCGAATCTGCTGCTTTTGGAATACAGGTTGCAGAGGTAACTTTAGTCTGAGCTGCTTTCGTTGTATTGTGCCTGCTATTGCTTGCGTCGTCTTCTGTATTTTGATCTGGGTCCGGCTGTTCTTTTTGCATCTGTGAATTGACTTTTGCCGATTCTGGGTCTGCGTTTGCATGGAGCAGAATCTCTGTCGGTTTCTTCTTGTCATTGGTGGGCTTATCCAGTGGAGGGGAGGCAGAGCGCTCCCCTCCTGCAGCTGATGCCATAGGATTGTCAGTGACCGAGCCTGCAGTGGCTTACGCAGATGCTAACGGCGGCGCCTAGGGTTTCGTGCGTTTTTTTACTGTGTATTCGTTGCAGAGTCATTCCGTTCTCTCTCTTGTCTCAAATTAA
>APFE031408960.1:0-29032 GCA_000404065.3 Pinus taeda
ATAATTAAATAAATTAGATTTAAATAATTAAAAGATCTAAAATATATAGATGATTGAGAAGAATTTAGGCATCCTCTCCGCTTCCCATCTCGCCATTTTTTAATATTGAATATTCATTATATATTACAATGTATTTGAACTCCTGAAATTGATTTCCAATCTACATTTATACGATAGTCAATTATTTTGCTAAAAATATGCAAACATATGTATAATACTCAGAATAGTGCCAGATAATGGATGCACGTCACTGTGCCGTGAGAGCCTTTTGCACGCCTCTCCCATCACGTACCAAATATTCTGGATGTGCCATGTCGCATAATTTCCAGAAGCAGCTTCTATCACTGGTGGGGTGGGGCGTTGAAATGTATTGCAATTATTCGTTGCATGAAACCACCGCCAGAGTAGCTTGAGTGGCTGTAAAAACTGTGGTGCCAGATGGAATAAGCGCAGCAGACTTTGTGCAGCACAGCATACATTTTTGTTAAGGAAGACGTGGAATTTATTCGATCATTCGTTGGCAAAGTTGATAGAAGATACGGTTGTCAATGGCAAGTTGGATTAGTAGAAAGTACAGACAACAGAACAATCCTAATCTCATTTATCGTTTGCCAAATTTTTCCAGCAGTGGAACAACTTGGATTCCTCACTGTGCATTACTTTTGGAACCATCCCACATCGACAGACGTCCAGGAATTTGGCTCGACTCACAGCAAAAATGGTCAGAGATTCAAAAAATGATAAAGAGAGGAGCCCAATCTCAACCTATGATCATTTATCGTCATCCAAATATTTCGACAGATGGGTCCAACTAGGGTTTCTCACACTTTACGTCACAAGCATCCTAGATCGACACACATCCAGCAATTTGCCCCCCTTTCACAGCAGACATTGACAGAGATTCAAGAAAACTCCGAAAACTAGTGAACTCAGAGAAGCCATCGAGAGGGACTAGCGTCCAAGGTGGTAGAATATATTCAGCCACAATTGACGGCTGGTAGTATATATGGATAATGAATATTGACGTTCAATCTCAAATTGAACGGCGTGCGTAGCTGTCAATTGAGCGAAATTTGGAAGCTCGTGTCGCCACATCTTTGAGATAGAACTCTCGTCCTCCTGCGGGGGAAGAACCTATTGTAATTATTGATGGAATTTCTAATAAAGCGAAAATTAATTTACACCCATCATTTTATTAGCAAATGTCCTACTCCCATGGTTTTTATCCTTTTGATGTGTCGTCGTGCTGTATTTGATTATTTTTGTAACAGAGATACTTAATAAAAAAATGAAAGATACTCAACAACAACATCAAAAACATATATTTAGCCAAGTGCTTAAAAAACAAAATCATAAAATTTAATATTATTATTGATATTATATTATTTATTATTAGGTAAAAATATATATATATTTTTTGTAAATTAGTCTAATTCTATTATGGTACAAAACTTCAAAAACTTACAACGAGGCGCACCTCAAATATCACCATCCTACAGAGATGGATTTTGCAACATTGATGTCCTTATCTAGCCAGGCATTTGTCCTACCCCAGGATTGGGAGACTTGCCTGCTATTACAAAACTCTGAGAGTGAAAATAAACCTTGAAACCCATACATATACCGAAATACAGACTTTTTACCCAGAACCCAAAACCCCTTGACTGACTCAAAAAGCATATTCCCTGACTCTATATTCCGCCATTGGTGCCACAAACAGAAGCTTATCATAAGAACTATGGTTGTTCTGCCGAGGATTGGGCAGAGCAGCAACCTTACATATAGAGAGAGCACTGAAAAAGACGCAGATCATGAACCAACAGATGAACAAAAGACAATGCCATACCCTTCGCCCGGTAGCCCTGAGAACTGGCTCAATCGTCCACAGAGGTGGATGGCACCTCTTCCACCACTCTGCAAGCATACGGGTCCGGCTCGCTTGAGTCTGTGTGAGGCGCATCGTCTTCCGCTTGAGCGCTTGGACCTGCCACAGCTCCCGCTGCTGCCTCTGCCAAGTTGCGCTGAACCTGCTCTGGAGCTGGATGATGAATTGTTGGACAGACCCTCTGTACAGGAGACAGGGTTGGTTGATCCAAGACTGGGGCCGGAGGCCTGTGTTTCTCTGCCGCTGTCAAACGAACCTCTTGCTCGCATTTCTCAATTTTAATAGACACATAATAAGTGTCGGAGTCCAGAAGGCAGGGGAAGCTGAATCGAGTTGTTGGATGGAAGCTGTGATTACATACCCGGGCTTGAGCTTGCCCTTGTCTTCTGCCGCATCTGCGACGAGCACTGTTAGCATCGTCCGACAACGAATCAGAGGAACGAGGGAGGGGGGCTCATCCTCTTGCCCCTCCCCGAGACCCGCCACGACGGCTACTGGCGCGAAGCCTCTCCCGAGGCATTGCAGACCAGGGTGGACACGGAGGAGGCTAGAGTAGTATGGAATTGACTGAGTATTATGCAGCAGGTTAACAAGAGGCGCAGAGGCACAGAAAGGCCAAAGAGCTACAGGAGGAACGGGTAATTGCAGGGGAAAATCACCTCGATAGACCTGGGAAAACTGGTTAGCAGACCAAGGAATGATAGTAGGCCAAGGAATGATAGCAGGCCAAGGATTGATAGCAGGCCAACAACAGCTGAAGACTAGCGCGGAAATTATGGAGGGAAATGCCGGGAGCCGGCTTGTTTCTTTGTCACGCCTGCCTCTCTGAACCTGCCACAACACAGAAGACTGGAGCCAAATGTGAACCATAACAATCAACAAACCATACATTACCATTCCTGTGCCTTTGTCATTATATTGAGATGTCCTGCAGCGTGCCATGTGCGACCCAAAGGCATTCATTAGCTTCCCGGAGAGTGGAGTTGCAGACCGCGCGCGAGGAGGGATGTTCGAAGCGGCTCGTATGCTGTGAACGAAGCGTCTGGAGGGATAGTTAAGGCAGGGCGTTAATGGCCGTGTACAGGTGGCGGGCCTGGGCCGCCACTTGCCCAGTGGGAAGCCCGCCCCCGTACAGCTATCACAATACTCGCACCCGCATCGAGGATAAAAATAACTAATTAAAATGAGTTAAATATATATTTATATTTAAAAATTATAGAATTAATATTATTATAGTTTATTTTATTTTAAAAATTTATTATAAAAATAAATATTTTGTTGTAATATAAGGGTTTAATATCATGGCTTTTCAATATCACATGCTCAAACAATCATTCATTTTATATGATAGTTGTTAGTATGACATTTTTTTACTTTTTAACATTAATAAATTTAATTAAAAAGTGAGATAATTGAATTAAAATTCTAATCCAAAACATACACTTGACCTAACAAAATTACACACTTTCCAAATATACCATTATGCTTGTCATAAAATCAAATATGTAATGGTTGAGAATGGGTAGAGCAAACAATGACAAGGTGTTATGTTAAAGCATTTGTGTGGTGGGCAGTTTTGATAGATTAGATAACCATGGGTCATGACTACTCAAGCCACGAGTTAGGTGTGCTACTCATCTTAAGACTCACAAAACTTAGACAAACTGATGAGTATGTTTATGGTAGACTTCAACAATATTATAGTAGTGAATAATTGTGTCCATAGATGTGTCTATTTTAGAATAGGGTTTCCATAATTTTAATTTAATTCCATAATTTTGAATTTAATTAACAAGAATTAATAGTTTATGAGAGATTTTTCGGTGTAAATCACAAGATATTTCATTTTTCGATGCATTTCACCAACTAGTGTGGTTCATCGTGACAGTTCTTGATAATGAACCACACTAGCTGGTACGAAACACGTTGACAAATGAAATATCTTGTGATTTACGCCGAAAAATCTCTCATAAACTTAATATGTATCACAGAAGCCTCGACTCAATGAAGAATTAATAGGTGGATGACAATTATTTAACCTTATGGAATATTATGAAATAATTTTAATGTTATAGAACTAAAATAAAATAAAATATGTAAAAAATATTTTGATTGTGAAATGAGCTATGAGTATGTTTATGGAATACTTCAACAATATTATAGTTGTTAATAGTTTTGTCCATAGGTGTGTCTATTTTGGAATTGGGTTTCCATAATTTTAATTTAATCCATAATTTTTAATTTAAGTAACAAAAGAATTAATAGGTGGATGACAAGTATTTAACCTTATGGAATATTCATGAAATAATTTTAATAATAGTTAGGGATAGAGGGTTGATATTTATTTCAATAGTAGTTATGCATTATTTTTCTTTTCAATTTAATTTAACATGTTATAGAATTAAAATAAAATAAAATATATATAGAATATTCAGATTGTGAAATGAGCTATGACCTTTTGACCTTGTATTATTGCCAAGACATGATATTGGTTCATGGTATTTCAACAGCAGCTACTTACAAGTTAAGAATCCATGATAAAGTGGGACTTGAGTCTCCATAATTAGAAAAAACTTGTTACATACTTCATTTGTGTTGGTCGCTACAGGAGATCCATCCAAGGAGTATCCTAGACCTTTAGGTGCGGGATCCTAGACCTTTAGGTGTAGGGCCTTTGGGTCACATTGATTATATACCATTAATCCACATAGGTAGGTTGATGTTTCTAGTTCGAACTGAGTATCACTACATCTATGCTCTCACTGCGAGCATATTTCCATGCCCTAGAGGCGTATCCTATCCAAAAGACATGTATGGATTAGGTTAGAATTTTTCTTAATTGATGTTCAATCATTGGTTATAATTTTGATTGTACAATTGAAAAGTATTTAGTAAATGTATCTTTACAATATTGTTATTTTTATTTTTATCCTTTTGGCATGTATAGATGCTATGACAGGAAGCACTTCCATTGAGGTGGGAAGATGTTATTCCTCCCAATACTAATGCAACCATGGTTATAACATTTGACATTACAAGACCTCACATATAGTATTTAAATGAATTTATTCATGTTTACTTCCATGATAACACAACAGGATTTACAAACTTGTTGTTTTGTAAATGTCCAAGTTATTTGGTAGAAATCAATTTTATTTTAACGCATAGTTTCCACTATATATTATTGGTAGTTATATCCACCTAGGATTAGAAAATCACCCCCCACCCAAATAGTATATATTAGATTATATATATTTTTAATGTGAATTTCACTATCTTATTTTGGTTGGTATTAATAAAAAATACAACAAATATCTATGTAGGTACCATTGTTCCCAATTAATTCCCCTTCTACACCCACCCAATTCCATCGTTCACCTATCCAATTCTGTCAACATTACATGTGAAGAATAATGATTGGGCTCCCCCAACACTTAGCATTCCCATTTCATCCCCTAGGGTGCTCCCCCTATTATATAGCTTGTGAGGGTGTATCGCCTCTAATGCTCAATACATTTTCCTTCACACCCTCTAACCATTCCCATATTCATTCACCCTACACCACTTTGTCATTAGACCCCTCCTATTACTACATCCAGTATTGTAGCAGCTAGCATTTCATTAATAACAACTACACCTATAGTGGTTGAATTTATATTCTCCCTAACAATCATCATTTCCTTGGAGCAAGTTCTCTAGCTAAGTGTTACACCTCCTATCAGTGCATCCATTGCTACAACAAAAATTATTTCATCTATTGTAGCTACATCTACAATGGTCTCATATGTTGTTGTTATAACTACATCCTCGCCAACCTCCATCAATTCCTCGTAGTAGGTTGTCCCGCTAAGTGCTCTCGCTTTGAGCTAGGAAAGATAATATTCTCCATTGCCTCGGGTACTCATGGTGAGACAAATTATTTCATGAAAATATTATCAAGCACATGATTTAAATTCATTTTACACATTTTGATTTTGTTTTAATTAATTTATTATTGTAATCATTATAGGGAGGCATTGTTGAGAGGCTTGGATCATGGAGGAGGAAACCCCCAACAATTAGAATTCATGTTTGAGGTGAGTTTTTCAAATTTGAATTCTAATTGTATTTATTAGGTGTGTTAATCGATCAAATTGTAAGAAAATAAATTGATATATTCTTGTTTCCTTTGTATATCTTGGAGAGGCATAATACTTTGAGACCAAAGAAGGCCTAAGGATCCTCCATCTTGAAGAGTAGGAAGGTTGGATTTTGAAAATGCACTTGGAAGAGTGAAGGGTGGTAATGGTGAATGAGAAAATAATTATATACATTAGTTATGATGTGGCATTTTCGACATGATGCCATTTTTCTAGGGCACTAGTTCTCGTTATCTCATTTTGGGCACGAGTTTCCATTATGTATGTTGGAAATAAGATTCCATTATGTGTACAAAAACTTTAGTTGGACCAAAGTCAATATAAATATGTGAATTTGGACTTGTGTATCATGTCTTATGTGTTTTTCTTATGACATGTTGACTATGCATCACACTTTGAAGAGTACCACTTACGTATATGTTTTATGGGGCATCACTTAATTATTCCACTTATGTGTGTTTCTTAAGTGTGTTAGTTATGAGAGTATTCCATGTTGCGTTGGGTATAAATTAGTCACAGTGTTATAAAACAAAAAATTCCATCTATATAACTTTTCATTAGTTCATAACATTAATAAATATAATGAACAAATATAAAATCCTAAGGAAAGTGCATAAAGTGAAAGGCCATGTTGACCACTTAGGACAGATCAAGGTTGTCAACACTTTACCTTAGCCATCAACTAGGTTTTCCATAGTCAACCTTAGTCACTATAGCTTAGGAAAAGTTGACAAAAGTGAGAGTCTCCAAACCCTTAATAGGGAATCCACCAAACTAAGAAATCCTACCTGCCACCAACTTTTATTTTTAAATTCCATAAAACTAGCAGTATTAAATTTTGTATTAGTAGGGTTTGCAAATTCCACAACACTAGCATTTTGAAATTTCACAAAATATTATTTCTCTAATTCCACATCAATATACATTGCTAACTTGAAATGAAAGTTCGCTATCATGTTCTCTCCCTCTCTCTCTCTATGTATCACTCTTTCTATATCTATCCCACTTTATTTATTTCCATTTCTTCCTCCCTCCCCCATCCATATTTCTCCCTCCTATATTCCCCTCTTCCTCTCTCTCTTTCTCTCATCCCCTATATATGCCTATCTCTCTCTCCCCTTGTATGTCACCCTCCTAAATACCTCTCTCTCCCCTTGTATGCATCCCTCCTACATCCCTCTCTCTCCCTCACATCTCCAAGTTTCCCTCTCTCTCCTCCACATCTCCTATTTTTCCTCTCTCTCCATTCTATATCCCTCTCTAGATATTTTTCGCTAAACCTCCTCGTCTCTCTCTATAAATTTTCCTATATCTTTCTCCATACTCCTACCCCTTCATATTCCTCTCTCTCTCTCTCTCTCTCTCTCTCTCTCTCTCTCTCTCTCTCTCTCTCTCCCTAATTCAACCTTTCTCCACCCCTCTCCCTATCCTTTCTATCTCTTAACCTCTTCCCATATCTATTTTTATTTCTAGGATCATATGGATTTTGTTAACTATCCATAGAAGGGAGAGAGAGATATAGAGAGAGAGGGGAGTATGGGAGTGGCACATCCCATAATTCCCCTCTCTCTTTCACCATGTATGTTTCTACCTCCCACCTTCCTCATTTTCTCCCTCTCCTTCTCCCCTCCTCTCTCTCTCTTTCTAAGATCCTCTCTCTCTCAACTTCTTTTCCATCTGTCTTTCTATCTCTTCCTCTCTCCTCATATTTATTTTAATTTCTATTTCCCTTTATTTAATTCTACCTCTCTTCATCCCCTCTCTCTTTTCCTTTCCCCATAATCCACACTCTTTCTTCCCCTTTCCATATCCCTTTAGAATCTCTCTCTTTCTCTCTCTAAAACCCTCATCTCTATCTCTCCCTATTCCTTCCCTCTATGTATCTCTTCCTTTTCACATGAGAGTAGGCTCGATCTTTCATTCTTATCCATTGTGGCAGGAATTCATGTGCATTATTAACATGTGAACATAAATAATCTTTTATATTGCTATTTTTTTGTCTCATATGTTTAGGACTCACATCTACAAGTTGTTTGAAAAATGTTTTGTTACAGGTGTGGTTTTTTATTAAAGTCATTTCCTTAACTAGTTTTGATGTAGTATTGTTCTATTAGAACCTTTAAGAGATGGGAAATTGACATGATTGATAAAAAATTCTAGAATAAAGATTCTTCCCACCAAAAATGTTGAAGATATAAGAAAAAATGAAAGATTGGGTCTGAAGAAACATAGGCATCCACCCAACACCAAATAAAATCCTTGCACAATTAATGCCATGGTGAACTCTAGTTTGTTTCCATAAGTGAAGCATATACATTCAATAGAGGCCATTTAAATTCCAACATCAAGTGAACTTCTAGTCATTCTTCCACGAACAAACATTGACATAGTTGAAGAAGGAGTTCAAATTTTCTAAGATGTTGAGTATACAAAGGTGGATACTTAAAAAATTAATGGTTTTAAACCTTCTAGTGAAGAGGCTTCTCATGTGAAAGTTAAATTTAAACATTTATATGTTCAACATACAAACCAAAAATGGTCCATTTCACTCTCAATCTCTACCATTAGGTGAATGAAGTGCTATAGTGTACTAGACAAGGGATCGACACTTTCTGTCCACCTTTCCTACCTTAGCTATCAAGTGCACATAAAATAAATCCTATACGTATTCATGTGGATGAAATTTCTCTAGGATGCCGTAAAGGTTAACTTACATAAATGAACTATAGAGTAGTGCGGAATAAAATTTTGAAAGAAATTTTCGAAAACAAAAATGATGTGTCTAAATGTCGATTATTTTTTCCTTTATTAAAATTAAATTGTTTAACTGTTGTTAGGAGAATTTTAGGAATATATATATAATTATAAGTTCAAAAACTAGTAATCACATTGTTATAAAACATTCAATATTTCCTTAATATCATAACGAGGCTCATTGTGTAATATCATAATATATTATAAACAACTCCATAAGGAAACATCGTTTGATGTCACACACACCTCATATTTTAAAAATTGTCTTTGAAAGTATTCTATTATAAGAGAAAAACTTGATAACCTAGAAGAAACAAAATAGTGGTTCTTCATTGGTAGATTTCTCCATTCAAACATAGAGTTAATTAACAATGTTAAGGAACTTGTACATAATTTTTGGCATGAAAATGCTATGCCTTCATCTAATGAAAAAACTTCTAAAGTTAAGAAAAGGGTGTAAATACCATCAACCCCAAGTGAAGAAGTTCCTTGACATGACACAAATAGAACTCTATAATAGATTCAAGAAAGATTACATGGAATTGAACCTGTATAAAAGATATTTTGAGAAATGCAAACCTTGGTATTTTAGAACATGCATAGATAATGACACATTTTATTGTAGATATAATGTAGAGTTTGATTATTTTTATGAAACATATGTATACATGTATCATGCTTTGCATCCTCACATTGTGTAGCATTGTGCACCCATAATGGCACCACTCATTGTTGAGAGAATTTATTCATAGCATCATGTGTCCAAGGCCTAACAGATAATAGTTTTATGCAAAATATTGTTTATATGGAACATGCTCAAGGTTTAGTGGATTTGAATTAGAGTTGTCCCTTTCATAAAAGTGAGGAGAATTTTTTTTGGAGGATGATAATAGATATGAAGAGCTTCAAATATGTTACCAATGATGTAGTTAGCGGGGAAGAAAGAAAAGATATTGCATTGTCGAATTCACAGGTAAGTTAAGGTATAATTTTTTTTTATGGAACCTTCAAATTCAATAGATGATTTTTCTTATGAACTTATTTTTGTGTCATCAAATATAAGTATATAACTTCAATAAGGCATTTTTTTATAAAAAAATGAACCATGTTTCCAACATGTGCATAGAACATGATGACCAAATAAACATTTTAGAATATGCAAGGACAACTTTCCCCTTGGAAGTATATTATAAGATGTAGATTTTATTAAGAGCTACACCTTTCAACCACATGATGAGATCCAACAAAAATATTGTCGTTCCCATCAAGTTAGGATAATGGTACATATCACATATAGACATGAGCCAGATAGCTACAATGACACGAGGATAACAGTGGAGGAAACCTTCTACATATGTGATGATAAGCTCCATGATCTGCATGATTTGCAACATTTCTTTGAAATGTTTTATGATCACTTGAAGGAGAGAAATATACATATGGATCAACATTAGATTTTTTTAGATGGTTGTGTTGGCCAATTTAAAAATGCTCATGTATTCCAATGCTTGAGTATATTGTACAAACCATTCAATGTGCCCCATATATAGAACTACTTTGAGACTTAGTATGAGAAAGGTAAACATGATGGGGCTTGGGCATGTACCAAAACTATATTACAAAGGGAGGATATGAATTTTATGATAATTCCTCATATCCAGTATTAAAAATATATAGTCCAATGGTGCTCTATAATAATGCCATATGACACAAATGAGTAAAAAACATAAATAAGGACAGGTCATGTGCAAAGAAATTTTTAGGAAGTGGTCAATATAGAAATTTGACATTCATATCATTGCAACATAGTAAAAGGAACTCATGCATTTCATTCGGTTTATAGCTTCTATAACCATTTTTTTGAAATAGAGACACAAAAATTGGCTTGTTTTCTTGCAACATGTATTAGTGGAAAATGGCATGATTGTGAGTTAATGGATTGTGTCGATTAATGGGATCATGCATCACAAGTAGTAAACCCATGTATTTTTTTGAAAGAACCCTACAAGGGTAGGGTAAATCGATGATCTGTAAATTGTTGTTGTCCACAAAAAATTTAATAAAACTAAACTTAAAAATCATAAAATTTACACTATTAGGGTTTATTCCACTTTATATTTTCGGATCTATATATTATAGTTTATTGCATATGAGTGAAAATTAAAATTTACGCAAAAAATGGAGAATGATGAAATAAAAACTCATAAACCACATTTGGCACAAAATATATCCTAGGAAACCTATTTGGAACAAAACTTAGTTGGAAGATGTTACAGATCCATTTGGGCACATCAAATCCAAACATCCAGATCAGTGTTTTAGGGCTCATCAAACACTAATTTCAATTGCTTCATGCCCTAAACAAGTCACCCCTTTGAATGACTCCTTCCCAGACAGTTTCATGACTTGAAGGCATCCAAAAATGGCTTCTAGAGGGACTAGCACAGTCAAGCCCTTATGAAGGTGTGTTGTAGAGTTGTTAAGTCCACTGCCAGGGTGCTCTATAGAGCACTTAGGCTTCTTTTCACCAATGCTGGGAAAGAATGAGCAAAATTCACATATGGTTTGGGGAATATTCTTATATTTTGGATTCATCTAGAAGTTTCCCTCACTTATCAACTCTTATGAGCTCGAAAATGGATGAACAATGAGTTAAGGTGCATCCTATCCTCTCATCCCTTCCTCCATGGAACTAATTCTAAGTATGGAAGGCCATTCAATGCCACCATTAATGACAAAACCTCCTTCATCTTCCTATAAATTGACCACTCATATAAGTCATCAAGGGCTGGATTATGTTGAATTATAAGGAGATAATGCAGCTATGAGATTTGGCTTTGAAGAAAGTATTATGATACTACAAGTTTGTCATGCTTTTGATGTGATGTGGATGGGATCCAAGGTGGAGGAATGGATTTGAATCAGACACCAATGGTTGTATTTCCTTCTTCTATCTAATAAAGTGTTTGAACCTTTTTCCCATATGTTTGTATTGTTTTAGAATGCTTATGTGTGTGAATTGTATCTGATTCCTTTCACTTATATTCAATAGATTGTATGCTTTGATCGGTTTTTTATCTTCTGTTGTGTTTACAGGGTACTTCTCAAGCAGATTAAGTACGGGAAGGAGCGACATAATTGATACAAGGGAGACAAGAGGAAAGCATAACTACAAGTAGGCCCTCTATCTTCTCATTTCATCTATTCCTTATAGGAAAAGCCTAAAACACTTTAAACTGTTGTTCTAGATACAACTACTTATCTAGGGAATTAGTATTTATTCGTAGATGCTAAATTCTCCAAAACAAATTGGCAACCATGCTGTGGAAGAATCCTCTTTCCTAGTAGCTTATCCACCTCCTAAGACATCCTTGTAGACCTTATTTGTTTTCATATATTGTAATTCAGTTGATTACATTGAAAAATTGGTAAAAATTGTGTCAAATTGCCTCTTGAAATGGCTTACTGTCACTAGCGTAGGCTTGTGAGGGACACAGTGCACTGCAGAGCACCCCTGGCTTAGGGACAGTGCTCTCAATTGCACTGTCTCCCACTCTAGGCTGCATTGGTCCTCCTAGGATCAGTTTCCCACCTTTGGAAAGATTTTTTTGCCAAATTATCTTTGTTTGATTGTTTGTTGATTGATCAATGAAGGCTATGTCTCAGAAAATGAGTTGTTATCTCCTGGTCTAGTCCAACTTTGATTGAATTGATTAATTTTTCTTCATGTTTTCTTTTTCATTATCGATCAATAGTCAAAGTTAGGATATAATTGATTAATCTTCATTTGAAAGAAAGTGTCATAAAGTCTTCTCTTCCTTCGAATTAGAACTTTCGTAAAAATTCTTCGTTATTATGAAAGATTGATTGATTGTATGTGCATATTTCCTTTTGTTGATATTCACATTAAGGAAATCGAAAAGAAATACAAGCATGTTGCATTGAAAATGTTTGTGTGTGCTCATAGGAATAGTGTAAGGAAATTGCATTTACATTGTGCTCTTTGCTCTTTGATCAAAAGAATTATGATTGCTCTATCCCTAAGTAGCTAGAATTTTCATCGTTTAATTAAATGGAAAGAATGCTTATCATGATAGTTTCATTCCTAGGAATTTCAGAATACATCACTTGGTGAACTTGAAAGGAAAATTCCTAAGCAATATCAACTTAAAATTAACATCAATTTACCTAATGTAGCATTGTCATTAGCGAGAACATTTAGTGGTTCTACACTAGAGATGTGTTCTGACATCGTAAAACAAGGTAGTTGTCGCTAACTTGTCTGTAATACATCCCGAGTGTGATACATCATTCCACGTACGTGAGTATATCATAGCTTGTCCACGTAGCTTCGGGTATATAGGGTGGTGTTAAAGTATGTAAAGTATATGGGAATGCTCTCACTGTGCGGTTTTACATTAGACAACACTTATACGGACTGGGCCTCCACGTAACTTCAGGTATATTTGGGAGGAAAACTCTAGGTTTCTATCCATCCTAAAGTAACTGAGTCAGCCGCCTTGTAAAGTGTGATACAACGAAAACAGTATTCGGGGAGATTGCTTGCCCATACTTCTTGGTTTTCTAGGAGGTATTTTGCAATTCAAAGTTTCTTGATAAACCTTTTTCCTAGTATACCTCTTTTTGTTTATTTCTTTTTTGATAATAAAATTAATTATCAATCGTGGAGGAACATCAACCCTTACCCCATCATTCACAGAGAACAGTGAGCAAACCGCTTTTGCCACCCGAAGTGACATGTATTCGGACAAAGCGGTCTCACTTAACTGAGTCTATTACATCAACAACTCCTAGTTCTTCATCTGAATTACTTGAATCATCTATTTCGGTAAGTACTGAGACTCTAGTTACTCCAACCATTTCTGGTACATCTATTTTGGAAGAAGAAGTTTCATAGTTACCTAAGGACATTAGCACTGATCCTAGTAAAATAGTAATCGATATTGTTCAATAGCAAGTTGATCCTCAACTTGAAGATGCCCAAAAAGAAAGTATTTCTGAACTTGAATTGGTTCAACCAGAAGTTAATCCACAACCTATCCCAGTTCAAACGGAAGTTACGTTTGAACCTAAAGTTGTTCGGGGACCTCTTACTAAAATTGTTGTTCATTTACCTGAACATCTGGACTTCGAATTTGAACATTCAAAAGTTGTTACTTTATCGGAAGATGATCAACCGGTTACCCCTCAAACATCAGTAACTACTGAAACTTCAACTTTATCAACACCATAAATATTTTACGGACTTTATGGTGAAGTTCTTCCACCAAGTCTAATTGCTATAGAGGAAGAATTGGAAGACGATTCTACACCTGGAACACCTTTCCACTTTGGAGCTGGGATTTATCTTTGCCCTCATACTCCTCATTTTACTGCTCCATTTGATCCTGCTTATTTTCAAGTACCTATCGATTCTTTAGGACAACTTTTGGGTCAGCTAACTATGGCTGAACAACTGTCAACATCTCAGACTGTATCATCTGATGCAACTGCAGCAGAGTCTTCTGTTGCAACCTCCTCGATTTTTTCTACCACACCTGAGTCACACCTTTATGGGGAACCATGTGTCCTGGTTGGTTACCAATCTTTATTTGGAACCCACTCAGGGGTTGCTTCTACACCATGATCATCGCCCATGTCCTCAACCAGAATTTTACCTGGTTCTTCTCTAACGAGAACTCAATAGTTTCATCTTACATATCAATATCAAGTTGGGAAATCTGGTCAACAAAGACTTATGTATACATTAAATACTGGATTGCCACCATATGGAGAGTAATATAATTATTCATCGTATCTTCCTCATTCTAGAGAACCATCATATGGTAATATCTTGCAGTATTTAGGTCAATCTGGAATTAGAGTTTGTCAATGGCAACCAACAATGCCAGTTCAACCCAGGCTTGAGTATCCAACACAACCAATGCAAACTGTGTTAGCTATTCCTACTACATCTATTGTTACTACTATACCACAGTAACAAGTTCAAAATGTTGTATCTCAACCAGTACAAACTAATCCTTCTACCTTGCAACCATAAGTTTCAGGTCAAGAATTTCAAATTCCTCAAGTTTTTGTACAACAACTGCTTGTTCCTAGGGTTCAGCAGCAACCTCAGGTTAGTATACCCTTATGTGGATTGACCCAAGCTTACATTGGCATAGTTTATTCACAACTTGGCTAACCTTTCATTGTTGGGCAACAACAACTGTTAAATCAACAACAATTGTACCAACAACAACAATAGTTGATTCAACAACCATGGCAGCCTCAATTTCAACAACCCCAATTCCAAGAATTGCAACCCCAATTTCGACTTGCTCAATAGGCTCAACCTAGGTTTGGTCAATATCAAGCTTAACAAGGTCCTGGTCAACAAGGCTTTGAAGGTTATAGACAACCACACATTCAACCTAGTTATCAACAACCACCTTATGTTGGTTTTGTTCAACAACAACCATACCAAGGTTACCAAATGCAAACACCCTATATCAGTATGCAAAGACCTATTGCTCAGGCAATTCCATCATATCCTGGGTATGCTCAACCTGACTTGAATCGACAGTTGCCATTTGTAGCAACTTTAGAATTACTAGATTTAAATCGGCTCACTAATGATCCAATCTTATATGCACCTTGGTGGCCGATAATTTCGCATAAGTTATGATCTAACATTCTGAAATTTAACAGAAATCCTGGAGAAGACCCATCAAATCATGTCACGACCTTTCATTTGTGGTGTTCATCAAACTCCTTAAATGATGATTTGGTTAGACTTCGTCTTTTCCAAAGAACACTTACTGGTCCGACTGTTAAATGGTACATTGAGTTACCAAGAGCTTCTTTCGACAATTTCACCACTTTAGCCACTACATTTTGACCCACTTCCAGTTACCCATCAAATACGAGACTAGAATGGAACTCCTAACCAAATTTAAATAGATGACTGCTACCCATATATGAGATCATATTCATGAGTGGCGATGTCGTCATCAGATGGTTAAGACATATGTTCCCGATCAGCTTTCAACTGAGTGGTTCATAAAATCCTTGTTGCCATAAATCACCGAGGATGTGGAAAAAGGTGGAGTTGTCACAGAAGAGCAAGTAATTGCTCGTGCCTAATACTTGGATTTGATTTACACACAATCCAACATGCTTTATGATAAAATTCACAATGCAACTCGACCAGCTTTCACTGTTCCTCCTCCACCACAATCGAGTAAGGACTCTCATGTCAGTGATAGTGTGATTGGTTATTCGAGCATGAAAACAGTGGGAAGACCATCTGGTCAAACCCGTTCCATTAGAAATCCAACTACCAATGCATCATAAAATACTCTTTCTTCCGAAATTAATGCCATGTCATCTGACAAAGGAAAAAATCCAAAGTAACTAGGAAGCAAGGAAAAGGGGAAAAATAAAAAGAAACGGGATAATTTGCCTCCAGAGAGATCATCTAATTCCTCTGCTTCAGAAAGGAAACCTCATTATCCATGTCTAATATATAATGACGATCATTTTATGAGAGATTGTCCACACCTCTCTAAGGTATCTAGGATTTTAGAGACTTCAAACACATCAGCAGTGTTGACTGATCCGTTTCCAAACCGGGAGACACATTTGGTTGCAACAGACCATGCTTCCACATCCCAAGTACTCATGTTATCCATCAAAAAGCCACAAAATGAAGCTTTGGTGTCAACAAGAAACACAAATTATGGAAATCCACCATCACCGTCGAATAATTAGGCCACTGTTCAACCTCATCCTTCGACTTCGACTTCATCTGAAAATATTCCACCTATTGTACTAGAATTGACAATAGAACCACCAAAGGGAGTTGTGCACAAGTCAACATTTAACCCTCAGGCTTGAGCAGCTCAAACTTATAACATAGTGGAAGATCTTTCTCAATCACCTTCTGCTATGTCGCAATCGAGGTGTTACAAAATTGTCCCTCCCAGAAGCAGGCTTTACTGTCAGCAATAGGTAGAGTAGATCCTACGGATTCTAATCTTGTGGTTTTTAACCATGCGGGATATGCACCACAATTACCAACGCAGTTAGCCTTCCTAATTCAAGTAAAAGCTCACAATAAGAATGTTCATTGAACTATTATTGATGAGGGGGAATCTACTTGCATTATGTCAATGAGCTGCTAGAAAACACTTGGTTCACCGTCATTGTCATGATCACCAACCACGTTGAAATATTTTGATGGAAGAACATATACTCCTTGTGGGATTTTGAGTAACCTGCAAATCGAACTGGTGGGAAAAATAGTTATTGTTGAAGTTGAGGTAGTTGGCGGATTCCTTGATTACAAAATTTTACTTGGAAGGCCATGGGTATATGCTATGGCTACTGTGGTTTCCACGTACTTTCATACTATTGCATTATGTTATAAGGGTGGAATCATAGTCATTGATCAGCTAGCCTTCTTGGACAATAGTTCACAGGCTACAGGAATCATTCCATTGGTACATGGACCCTTGCTGTCACTTCAAAGTGTTGGAGTAGGTCTCTTTAAAGATCCTTCCCTAATGGGTACTTTTACCCTACTGTCACCATTTGATTTGGCAGAAGTGGCAAGAGTAGAGACTTGTAATATGATTTCCTCCACCTCATCTGATTTAAGGAGGATTACCAACAAGGTTGAAGTTGATAGTAACATTGAGGCAATGCCATTAAGCCCCATTAAATCATTATAGCAATCAGTTTTTCAGGCTTGTGTGGAAAACAAAATCTACACTCAACGATTGTATGGGTAGAACGTTCGTTAGAATATGGTACTTCTTCGAATCCTTTTTCACGTATACATTCTACGGATGAAGGAATCATCCAATCAGTGATGATAGGAGAAGAACCATGGGGAGATTATCATCATCGTTCCCATATTCCAAATGACATCGAAGATTATTCAAATGAACTAAACCACCCATCAGTCATTGATTTCCTATCGAATTCAGTTTTCATAGACACAGTAGAATCTGAGCGAGACCTGTCAAATATTGAAGAAATGATTTCTATTAATATTTCAACCAAGCCTAATATTGTAGAAAATATTCATGTTGGCAAACCTTGTTCTCCATCAAAACTTGATAATTACTTTTCTCTCTTTCGTGAATTTAGAGATATATTTGCATGGTCTTACGAGGAGATGCCAGGAATTGACTCTAGTATTGTTGAGCACAAAATCAAAATGTACCTTGATGTCAAGCTAGTTCGACAGGAGCTTCGACCTGTTCATCCAAAGAAAGCCGCTGCAATTAAAGCGGAAGTTGAAAATTTTTTTCGAGCTGGTTTTATTTACCCCATTCCTCTTACTGACTAGGTTTCCAATATTGTTCCTCTCGTGAAGAAACAAGGAACAACATGAGTGTGCATCAATTATAGGGAGGTAAGTAAGGGATGTCCAAAAGACAATTATCCTACTCCTTTTATCGACCAAATTACTGATGAATGTGCTAGATGCAAAAATATTTTCATTTATGGATGGCTTTTCCGGCTACAATCAAATCAATATACGCACACAGGACCAATTGAAAATAGCTTTTATTTGTCCATGGGGCACATTCGCCTATAGGAAACTCCCATTTGGTTTGAAGAATGTTGGGGCCACTTTTAAGAGGGAAATTAGTTATGCCTTCCATGACATCAAGCACATTGTTCAACCGTACCTTGATGATTTACTTGCTCATTCACGAAAGCGGACTAGTCACTCGCAACATTTGAGAGAAATATTTTTTACGGTGTTGACACTACAAGATATGACTCGATCCACAAAAGTGTGTGTTTTGCATAGGTTCTGGTCGATTGCTTGGATTTGTGTCTAGAGAGGGGATTTGACTCGATCCATTAAAGGTTCAGGCAATTCTGGATTTGCCTCCACCTTCAAATATTTTACAGTGACAGAGACTCCAATGGAAAGCAAACTTTTTGAGGAGGTTCATTCCTAATTATGTTGAGATGGCTAAAGGTTTTACCCATCTTTTGAAAAAGGAGATACCCTTTCATTGGGATCAGGGTGCACAAGCTTCCTTTGATGCTCTTAAAGTTACCTTGATTAGATCTTCATTAATGTAATCTCCAAATTACCAAAATGACTATTACCTGTATCTCGCCGTTGTAGCTACAACCATTGGCATGGTTTTAGTCCAGGAAGAAAATGTGATTGAACATCTGATTTATTACTTGAGCTGTAATCTCAACAAGACATAAAGTAAGTACTCTTATGTCGAAAAGCTAGCTTTGGTAGCTATTCAAGCTGTTCAAAGATTTCGACATTATATCTTGTTATGGAAAGCAACTTTCATTTCAGATTGCAACCCTATGACATACATTTTGTCATGTCAATTGTTGGGGGGAAATACTCAAAATGGATAGTTATTTTACAGGAGTTTGATTTGGAATTCATCAAGGCAAAATCAAATAAATCTCTAGTTTTCGCTGAGCTACTATGTGACCTTCCTTCGACCTCCATTGATTCAACATCTAAACCATCAATATTGGATGAGTCTCTGTTTCTAATTTTGTCATCTAACACATGGTATGGAGATATACTGATCTATCTACAGACCCAAACGTTTCGGCAAGATACCTCTCGCTCGCAATAGTGATGTATTTGTTACCAAGCCAAAGATTATCTAATCATTGGTGACACAATTTACTATCGCGGTATCGATACAGTTTTACGAAGGTGCCTCAGGCATGAGGAAGCCGAGAAAGCATTGAATGATTACCATTCTAGTGCTTGTGGTGGAAACTTATCAGGATATGCAACCACACATAGAATTCTCCATGTTGGTTACTTCTAGCCAACTACATTTAAAGATTATATTATTGTTGTCAGCAGTTGTCATGCATGCCAGATATATGACCGAAAAACCAGATTACTACCTACACCATTGAATCCAATTGTTGCTATTGGCCCATTTGCCAAATGGGGCATTGATTTATGACATGTAACCCAACCTCATCCAGGGGGCATGGGTATATTATAGTCGCTATTGACTATTTTACCAAATGGGTTGAGGTGATTCCAACATTAAACAACAGTGGTGAAGTGGCTGCTCATTTCTTTTTTAACCATGTGGTTTCCTGGTTTGGTGTACCACAAGCCATAGTTAAAGTTCATGGGTCACATTTTCGCAATCACATGATGGCTGAATTGACTGCTAAGTTAGGACTATCACATGATAGTTCTACCCCATATTACCTGCAAGTGAATGTACAAGTTGAGGCCATTAACAAAGTCCTGAAGCAGATGCTGTAAAGAATGATATGGGTTCATAAGAGAAACTGACATTTAATCATGTACTCTGCCTTGTGGGTATATCAAACCTTGGTGAGAAATGCAACTATATTCACACCCTTTCAGTTGGTGTATGGTGTGAAGCAATCTTATTGATACAATGTGAAATTTCGTCGCTCAAACTCGTGATTGGCCTGTTACCTGACACTTCTGAAGAAAAAGCATGTTTCTTGGAATCAATCCATCTGGATGAAACCTTTCGTGATGCCGCATTGGCTAATGAAGATCATAAGAAATGTATTAAGGTGCAATACAATAGTAATGTTAAGCCTCGTATCTTCTTAGAAGGAGACCTGGTCTTGCTTTACGATCAGGAAACTAATAAACTTAGAGCAAGAAAATTCTAACCAATGTGCATGGACCCTTATGTTGCCAAGCGTGTTCTGGAAAAAGGTGCCTACGAGTTAGTAGATTATGATGGGATTCCATTGTCACAACCCCAAAATGGGTTGTACCTCAAACGTTACTATGCTTGATTAAGTGTAGTAAAACTCACTGTATATATGCTTTCATTGCATGTGTGTGTGTGTTTCTTTTAGAGATTTTTATCTAGTTAGTAATTTGCTTTGAATTTGTTGCAGATGTCGGAGTCTTCAGAACCTTTCGTTGGTTACACCAATGATGCTAGTCGTAGTATGCAGAATTTGTCTTCTGCAGCATGGGCTATTTTCGCTCCAAGTAGCAAGTTAGTGAGTTTCCAAGGGATTTGTATCGGTCGATTGAAAAACAATATCGCTGAGTATAGCCCATTGATTGAACTACTCTGTGATGCCATTTCACTTGGCATTTGCTGAATCATCATTACACTAGACTCGCAACTCATTGTACTACAACTAACAAACATTTATACTGTTCGAAATCCAACAATTTTTCATATGTTCCTTAGAGCTCATATTTTGGAAAGACATTTTGAACACATTCAATATCAACATATTTCATAAACTGATTCTTTAGTGAATTATGTGTTAAATAGACATTTGCGACACATGTAAAAGTAGTATTTACAATTCATATAATCAATTGAATAGGATTGCATATAACCATAGAAAAACTCTGAAAGTAAAACAGATAGGTGTTTTAAAAAGTTTTTACAAAATTTGTGCCCAAGACACATTTGGTCATCTTACCCAAAAACTCAAAAATGCATACAAAACGTCCTAAGCAGATCTAGTGGTGCTCATGGTAACAGGTCAAGGACTGTGCTATCATGCGCAAAAGCCTAGCCCAATGGGTAGGAACACCAATAGTGTGGCGCTGCAGCCTCATAGGTAACTCCTTGATTTGGATATCCAGAATGCCAAGGGTTAATCCCTCTATGTGATCCTGCAACTTTGCTAAGGTTTTTTCCAAATTGAAGTCCTAGAGAACTGCTCTCCTGATGTTTCTTTGCACTGGCCCACCTACAACCTGTTGGTGTCCCGCAGGTTGAACAATACCCACATCTACATGCATAAGAGTAATTTTAGTTTAGTCTTGGAAACATTAAAAACACAAAAAACATGTAGAAGCTTGGAAAAAATCAAAAAGCACTTTGGTCAAACAACTTACCCATAGCACCCCATTGTGCTCGAACTGGTAAAATCAAATTTGGATCTCCATAGAAATCCATCCCTAAGTATGGATCCTTCTCGATAACAAGATGTTGTCACTCAAGCCAGCTGAAAAATGTAGGGGAGAAAATGATTGTTGACTGACCCGCATGTGGAGCCATCAATTTAACCCACCTTTTCACACGTGGATCTATAGGACCAACCACACCCAGTAAAACATGTTGTGGTTGAATCAATGGGATTCTTTCTAAGGCAAAAGCAATTAAGATCAAACCATAGCAGAAATTCTTCGTCTTACCGCTTTTTACCTTAGTCAGTTGTTCTTTCAGCAAAGAAAGCACAACCTCGCACCAGTTGAAAATTTTTTGTTCTAGACACTCCAGTGCATACTACATATAAGATTTGTTCGCCAGATGTAGTATCACACTGCCAGCCAATTTTGTGATTGTGAAGAGGATCGTTCTTAAAGGAAAATCACCTACATACCTGATATTTATTTTCCCATCCTTGCTAGGCTGTGTACATGGCCGAAAAAACTATCTGATATAATCTCTCATCGATTCACCTCCATGGGAAAATCAAGAAAGTGCGATGGGGGCACCTCACCTTGACAGTCCGGTAAGAAAGTTGATATCCTCAATGGTAACAGGGGCCATCTTGTCCCTAATGTGAAAAGTCTAATTTGTCCTATCCGATGCACGAACAAGGAACTCTAGTATTTCTATTTGTTGCCCCATTCCGGACAACTTAAAGTATTTGAATAACCCATAATTTTTGAGGGCCTCAACTATACCCGAATTGTTTAGGGAAACCATGTCTTGTTATTGATGCTCTCTTTCTCACCATGTAATTGACATTCTGATTCGATGAAAGCCCAAAACACAATCATAAGCTAAATTAGGATCCTTTCCATGTAAAATACAGGAAAATTTTTGGAGCAAACAGCTAAAACAAACTTGGGAAAGGCGCCCAACGTAGCCTAGACATAGGGAAAGTGCGCTGCAAAGCATGCAACCTTCTATCTAGGTGCTCTTCAGCGTAGTTTTCGATGTGAAATCCTGCGTTGATCCTAGGGAAAAAAATTGAAACCCCAGGGGCCCCAAAAAACCCTAAAACTTGCATGAAAGACAAAAGAATAACTTGAAAGAAATAAGAGATTTTTAGTTCCTACTTGGTTTGGACGACTCGAGAAATGGTCTGCAGAATCTCTCGCAATCAACTGGTGAAAGTCGAGGTAAAAACTAAGCTTAGAGCACAAAACTGAATGGTAAGTTCCAAATGGTAAAAATGTCATGGTAAAAGCTTGTTTTATGTTTTTTCATGTTCATTAATCGATTAAATATTAGTACTTACCTATTTTTGCCTATGAAATAGATATTTTTAATCCATTTGGTGATGCCTTGAGTAGATTTTGCAACTGATCTACAAAATTCAACGTGCTCGATTGTAAGTTGTACCTTTGACCACAAAGCACACTTTTATCTCTTTTTCAAGCTCTATCAAAAATGAAAAAGAACCCGCCCTGGAGTCCTCTTTAAGCTATTTTCAAACTCTATAAATATGAAAAGATTACCGAGCACTTTTCCTTTCCAGCTCATTAATAGATTGGAAATGATATCTCTCTTGTATTATTTTACGCCTTTTCGGGCTTGAGAGATTAATTTAGGAAAAAGAACTTGCAAAGTTTTATTCTTGTCCCTTTTCAAACACTCTAAACATGAAAAGGACCGAGTTATCTTTGTCGTTAAACTCGTTAAAACATCAAATAGTGACAAACTTGTCCATCTAGACAACATCGAGTTTTACGTTCGCTAGTCTCGTTAAAACATTAAATAACAATGGATTCACCCGAAGGGTGAAATTATACAAAGAGCATATGTTATCCTCCTCAAGCTTGATAAAAATAAAGAGGTACTGGTCAGAAATGACTGGGGAAAATGGGAAAAGGGTAAAACCACTTTATGGTAGCAAGTCGCTCTCGAACATGACACTTTCACTCCATATCCATGACTATCTGGGTTGGGTCATTTTCTTGATGGTTATCACACCATTGGTCTATCATACCATCCATCACTTTTTTTTGGGTCAATGCTACCAATTCACTTTAGTGTCGCTGACATGTTCAAGAGAAGTCATTCAGTCAAAATTCATCCATTGCAATACCATAAACCTTCATTTTCATGACCGCCATTCCTAAACCTTGTGTCATCAATCCAATTCCATCTCTAAAATCACTACGTTTCGTGTTGGTTATGTGGGATACATCAAGTCCCTCTTACAATGAGTCACTTCTTGTCGATATCAGCTCATTATCTGAGAAGTTGACTTAGAAACACCCATTCAGTACCTTGAAGCTTGCATACATCAATGGACCATTTCTCACTTCTGGCAATAGACATACATCAATGGCCTTCGACCGAAAGACTTTGTATGGTGTTCGACATCAAATCATCCCTTTACACCATGTAGAATGTATTGTAGTACATTGAGTATCATTATCATTATCGGTGATTTCTCTCGCATCTATTAACAACTTACATCATTGGCTGGTAATTAGATGGTGTCTTCCCATGTTTGACTCCAGATCACATATTCACATGGTTAGACTCGTACTTGAGTGAATGGTTGAACAATATTGAAGACCCCGGATCTAGTTTCATCCATCTGTGCTGCGATTTCAAGAGTACTAAATCATATGTACAATGGCTTTACATTGATAGTCATTCCGATCATGGGTCTATATCTATAGACGACTGTTTATGTACATGTAATAAAAGTTTATAAGATGAGCATGGGTATGCCTTCCCTCAACAATTCATGAAAAATCAAATATCATGATATATGTATTGTAATTGATGCAAGTCAACTTCCACTTTGATACCTCCTCATCACATTGTAAAGCATTTCTTTCGACATTGGAATTTTTCTGACTTCATGCTTTAGGGGGTAGCTGTTACAGATACATTTGGGCACATCAAATACCAACATCCAGATCAGTGTTTTAGAGCTCATTAAACCCTAATTTTAGTTGCTTCATGCCCTAAATGAGTCACCCATTTTAATTCCTCCTTCCGAGACAGTTTCATGACTTGAAGACATCCAGAAATAGCCTCTAGAGAGACCAGCGCAGGTAAGCCCTTATGAAGGTGCGCTGCAGAGTAGTTAAGTCCACTGCCAGGGTGCTCTGTAGAGAACTTAGGCTTCCTTTTGCCTACGTTGGGTGAGAATGAGCGAAATTCACATATGGTTTTTTGAATATTCTTATCTTTTGGAGTCATCTAGAAGTTTCCCTCACTTATCAACTCCTATGAGCTCAAAAATGGATGAGGAATGAGTAAAGCTGCATCGTATCATCTCATCCCTTCCTCCATGGAACTAATTCTAAGTATGGAAGGTCATTCAATGCCACCATTCATGGCAAAACCTCCTTCATCTTCCTATAAATTGACCACTCATCTAAGTGATCAGGGGCTCGATTATGTTGAATTGTAAGGAGATAATGTTGTTATGAGATTTTGCTTTGAAGCAAGTATTGTGATGCTACAAGTGTGTCATGCTTTTGATGTGATGTGGATGGGATCCAAGTGATCCGAATTGGATCCATGAAAATTATTAAAGTGCTATGACTTGACATACTTCAAAATTTATGAACAAAGAGCTATCAGGAAGACCTCTAGATAGTGGCAGTTTGTAGCCAGTAAGGAATGATGAGGACCTCGGTCAAAGCACGTTGATCGAGGCCAATGGAGATCGTGGAGGAGGCAAAAAAGGTAGTTAGGAAGCCCGGATCGGGAAACGGAGGGCATTTTTAGTGCTAATCGCGCATCGCTAGGCAAAACTCCTTGAGAAGGAAAGGCCCCGAGTGCTCGGTCACATGGGAAGCTGGGAAATCATAGGGAAGCACTAAGGCAAAAGGCGGGTCTTTCTCTCCAAAACCGATGGAATATCGGAGGCATATTGGGTGGTAAGAAAATTTGGATGGAGAACGAGTGATTCCATTCATCACACGATGCTTGTCTGGTGGATGAGAGAGAAAACCACCTCTCATCGCGGGCTAATGGACGAGCAAGTCAACTGTGTGAAAAGACCGAACACCATAGGATTTGGGGGCTCTAGATCTGATGGTGGAGATTGCACCCAATGAAGAAACTGGATTTGACAAGGGAATTAATCCATGGCATATAAAAGTCTGAAGTCTGATTTGACCACTAATTTGGCGGATGAGTCATTCCACAGTGTAACTAAAAGATCGAACCATTGAGGAAGAGTTGGCGTAGTTCGTGAGAGGACAAGTGGCCACCTCCCAGTGAGACGTTGGTAATGACGCAGAGGCAGGAAACTCCAAGTGAACAACAGCAGGCGATCCGAAGGGGCGGAAGAGCAAGCGAACAATCAAGGACAAATTGGATTTAAGCCCTGAATAGATAGCAAATAGGAAAAAAAGAGAACCAAAGAAGAAAAACAATGAAAAAAAGGGCTGAAGAGACAGTGAAGCAAGAAGCAGAAAACAAAAAGCCGAGCTTACCTAAGGCAACATCAAGTAGACAAAAGTCTTGAGAGGTTCAAGAAATCCCTGTGAGGATCTGTGAGGAATTGAGTACCACATTGGGCTCCTCCCATTGAAGACCAGAGAGGTCAATATTTGGTAAGGAAAGAGTCTGTGCACTCTAGTGGCTTAGGGAATCCAAGAACCACCCTACCAAGCATTATCTATTTCAGGAGACTCGAGTTGAGCTCCTCATTATAAAAACTCTGCTTTAAAGACACAATAAAAGAAGGCCATCACTGAAAGGTAGACTGGAGATGTAGCCCTCGAGAATAGGGTGAACTCCTTATTAATTTGTTGTGTTCTTGTATTTGCTTACTATGTTTCCCTTACTGTTTTCCATTTTCGATTGTTTATGTATTTTGCAATCTGATTGATCTGTTTCCTAAAATAACATAGACACACACCAACACATGAGTCTATAATACCTTCATTCATTAATTATTTAACTGAGATCACTCACGAGTGATTTTCAGATCAAGTGGTATCAGAATAAAAGGTTGTTAAGGTTAGACAAGCTTGTGTTGGTTTAGCTATTGAATGCTTACTAGATCAAAGCTCAAATTAGGAGAAAGAGAGTTGGTTGAAACTAATCCTAAAATTGGGAGAGTCTATCCTCAGAAGATAGTGTCAGAGGAAGGTTCTATGGGTCTAGACCCTCAATTCATAGATAGTTTCTTAGCCATAAAGTCCATGGTAGAATAAATGTATAGGGACCTTAGAAAACATAAGGATGAAGATTCATCAGGCTCTAAACAAGACAAAGGAGAAGATGAGTCTCACTTCCATGACCACTCAAAAGGCAAAGGGAAAGAGGAAATATTTCTCACACCTCCTAATAGCCCTGAACACAAAAGGAAAGCATCGTTTATCAAACTAGATGGCAAATTTGATTTACCTATATATGATGGAGAGTTGAATGTAGAAAAGTTGGACAATTGGATTAGACAAATTGATGTTTATTGTAAAGTTCAGAATATCAATTCAGACAAGAGCAAGATTCAGCTAGCAAGCCTACGCCTTGGAGGCACTGCCCTGGTTTGGTGGGAAGGCAGGACCCAAGCTGACATGAAAAAACATGGTAAGACTATCTTTGTCTGGAGTGAATTTGTTTCCGCAATCAAAAAACAATTATATCCATTGGCCTACATGTAGCAAGCCATGAGGAGTTGGCAAACTGTTCGATAGTTAAAAGGACAAAGTGTGCAAGGGTACACTCAAGAATTTAGAAAGAGAGCATTGATTCTAGGAATCTCATTAGAATCACCTGAGACTTTGTTGAAGTACATTGGTGGTATACACAGCTACATGAGGCACACTATCCTCATGTTTAATCCCACTAGTAGAGATGAGGTATCTGTACAAGCTACTCATCTAGAAGCTAGAGGAAAAAATGGAAATCTAGAAGTTGGGGGATCATCCCAACCCACTGCAAGCAAGAATAAGGAGAAAAGAAAGTAGAAATGGAAAGCAAGGAAGGATAACACTGCACATAAAATTAAAGCTTCATGCAATCACTGTAAAAAGGATGGGCATGATGATGAGCACTGTTGGATTCTACATCCAATACTGAGACCTAAGAAGTTCGAGGGCAAGAAGAAGAAGACTACTACAGCTATTCAGAAAGATTTGGGGTCAGACTCAGCAGATGAAACAACTATTGCAGCCACATGTATAAGAGGTAAGAATTCTAAAGCATCTACTAGTAATTCTGCACAATCTATTATTGATGAAGAAAATGAGAGAAAAGACATGAGCTTTTTCATATTCGAGCTATTTCCAAACATCAAAAGATTGATTCTTTGTTTGATAGTGGCTCACAAGTAAATTAAATTTCTGAAGGAATTGTAAAGAAGTTGGGATTAGTAACTACACCGCACAAGAAACCATACCCATTAGGATGGTTGAATGATAAATCACAACTACAAGTGACTAGACAATGCAAACTCAAGTTTTCTTTTGGGTCAACATTTGTAGATGAGGTTGAGTTAGACATAATTCCTTTAGATATGTGTGGAATTTTTTTAGGAAGTCCTTACTTGTATGACATAAAAGCTATTTTCTATAGAGATGAGAACAGGTATCTACTTGTTAAAGATGGAATTGAATACTTTGTAAGAGCTCATAAGCTCAAGAATAATTATACTCTCATAAACTCAAGGTAGATGAAATGAATGATAAATTCATGCAAACAATTCTTACGGATGGTTGTAAAGGAAAAGAAACCTGATAAAACCAATGTATTTGAAGGCTATAATGCTAAACAACAAGCTGATTTAGAAAAGGTTGTTTCAGAGTATGATATCTTGTTTCAAGAACCTAAAGGTTTGCCACCCAAAAAGGAAATAGTGCATGATATTGTTTTGCAGCAAGATGCTCCATTGCCTAACATTGGAATGTACAAGTTATCCGCTTTAGAGAATGTTGAAATCAAGAAGCAGGTGCAGGAGTTGCTCGAGAAGGGGTTCATCGGACCTAACACATCATCATGTGGGTCACCAATCATTTTGGTGAGAAAGAAATATGGCTTGTGGAGAATGTGCATTGATTACCGAGCACTGAATAAGATAACAATAAAAAATCGTTATCCCCTTCCTCGCATAGATGATCTTTTAGATCAATTGAAAGCAGCTGTTTATTTCTCCAAGCTAGACTTGCATAGTGGATACCATCAGGTCAAAGTTGCAGAACAATATGCATGGAAGACATCTTTCAAAACAAAGTAGGGATTGTATGAGTGGCTGGTTATGCCTTTTGGCTTAACTAATGATCCTGCTACTTTCATGAGATTAATGAATGATGTACTCAGACATTTTCTTG
>APFE031408970.1:2506-35626 GCA_000404065.3 Pinus taeda
CGCATAATGTCCCATCTCGTGACAATTAAAGCATCTCACTTTAGACTTGTCACCCTTCTTCCCTCCATGAGAAGAATTCGATTTGGAATGGGAAGCCTTCCCCTTTCCTTTCCTTGCCTTACTTGCTAAGGCCAGATTTCTTCATCATCATTCTTTGATGAAACCATCTCGTGTGCTCCTCCTAATCTCCTCCTGCATCAGATCTGACCATAGTCGTTCCCAATCTGGCAGTTTCTCCCTTCCATTCACAAAGTCCTGGTAACTATTCTAGCTCTTTGGAAGGCCAAGGAGAGTGAGGCTCACCATATCATCATCGTAAGTAGTATCGCCCTTTTCCATCTTGATTCTTTGAAGTTTATCCTTGAGTGCCAATTTCCTCTCAGGTGACCTCCTCTGTCTGCACTGAGAAGATGGTTCTCCCACATTCTCTCTCACATCCGTCAACAATCTGTCAGCTTCTCTTGTGCGCTTTCGTCCCTCTCTGGAAGACTCTACTTGAGTGGATGTCTCCAATCCTGGAACCTCTACATGTGACTGCTCTGCATTAGTCTGAGACTCCTCCTCCTTAGGAACCAACAATTCCTCCACAAGCCTATAGTTGGAGCTCCGTCTCAAGGGAAACTCACATGGCCTTCTACTCATCAAGCTTGAGATCTCTACGAACCACTGTCCTTCGACTGGTAGGAAGATACACCTGATAGTTGTGGGGTGTATCATTGTACCCCACAAGTATCCGCAACTTTGATGTCAGCTCAAGCTTCTTTCGTGCATCCTTTGTCACATGGCAATACACCGATGAGCCAAAGATCCTGAAGTGACCCACATTTGGTCTCTCACCAGAGAAAGCTTCCTTTGGTGTCTTCATCCCAAGTATACGATGTGGGCTTATATTCCGCAAATAAACTGTTGTGTTGCATGCCTCAGCCCACAAGTGAAGTGGTAGGCCTTGGTCATGCAGCATCGCCTATGCTGCCCCTACAATAGTTCTGTTCTTCCTCTCGGCCACCCCATTCTGTTGTGGGTTATGAGGTGCTGTCAACTCTCGTTTAATTCCTTCCGCTGCACAGAAGTCCTTAAACTCTTGAGAGACATATTCTCCACTGTTGTCACTTCTCAAGGCCTTGATCTTCTTCCCTGACTCTTTCTTGACCAAAGCTTTGAACTCACAAAACTTTGTGAAGGTTTGGTCCTACTTCAACATGAAATAAATCTAGCATTTATGAGAAAAATCATCATTGAAAATCACATAATACCTTTGCTTCACAATGGATGCTGTCGAGAATGGTCCACACAAATCAGTAATGAACTTGCTCTAAGATAGCCTCTGTTCAACTGTCTCGATCATGAAAGGAAGACTTTGTGTACTTTCCCAAGGTACAACCTTTGAATGTGTCAACTTGCTCAAGTTTACCTTTGGGAAGTCCTGTAGATATATGCTGCATTATCTTCAAATCCCCATGATGCAAATGGCCCAACTGCCTGTGCCACAACTTGCCATTATCTTGGCTTTGCACCAATTCTGCTTTCGTACTCAATGTTGCACAATCATCTACCTCTAGTTTATAGAGATTCTTCACCCGAATCCCTATCCTCTTGGTCTGACCCGTGGCTATGTGTCTTAGGAATGCCTTTCCTTTATTGAAGACAACATCGTAGCCTTTGTCCTCCAACATCACGACTGATATGAAGTTCTTCCTTAGTCCAGGCACATACTTCACATTTGTCAAGGTGAGAGGAGCTCCATGCTCCCTCTGAAAAGCAACTGCGCCCACTCCTGAAACACCGTACTTTCCATCGTCACCCATCATTATGCACATCTTGAGGTCTTTCTCCTCCAAGGTACTGAATAAAATTTTATCGCCGGTCATGTGGAATGAGGCTCCACTGTCAAGATACCAAACACAACCCACCATCGATGACACCATGCATGCGATGAGGGTAAAGTCCATTTCAAACTGAGAGGCTAATGCCTCACCTTTCGATCCTTTTGTGGATCCCTTACTGGACTTCTTCGATGGGAAATTAGTTGCATAATGTTCCATCTTGTGACAATTAAAGCATCTCACTTTAGACTTCTCACCCTTCTTCCCTCCATGAGAAGAATTCGATTTGGAATTGGAAGCCTTCCCCTTTCCTTTCCTTGCCTTACTTGCTAAGGCTAGATTTTCTTAATCATCATTCTTTGATGAAGAACCATCTCATGTTCTCCTCCTGATCTCCTCTTGCATCAGATTCGATAGTTTCTCCCTTCCATTCACAGAGTCCTGGTAGCTATTCTAGCTCTTTCGATGGCCAAGGAGAGCGAGGCTCACAATATCATCATCAGAAGTAGTTATTCCCCTTTGCAGGTGGTGAGCTTGTTCAGATATGTGGAAATAGTATCGCCCTTTTCCATCTTGATTCTTTGAAGCTTATCCTTGAGCACCAATTTCCTCTCAGATGACCTCCTCTGTTTGTGCTGAGAAGATGGTTCTCCCACATTCTCTCTCACATCCATCAACAATCTGTCAGCTTTTCTTGTGCGCTTCCATCCATCTCTGGAAGACTCTACTTGAGTGGATGTCTCCACTCCTGGAACCTCTGCATGCGACTGCTCTGCATTAGTCTGAGGCTCCTCCTCCTTAAGAACCAACAATTCCTCCACAACCTGTAGTTGGAGCTCCGCCTCAAGGGAAACTCACATGGCCTTTTGCTCATCAAACTTGAGATCTCTATGAACCACTGTCCTCCAACTAGTAGAAAGATACGCCTGATACTTGTGGGGTGTATCATTGTACCCCACAAGTATCCCCAGCTCTGATGTTGGCTCAAGCTTCTTCTGTGCATCCTTTGTCACATGGAAATATATCGATGAGCCAAAGATCCTAAAGTGACCCACATTTGGTCTCTTACCAGAGAAAGCTTCCTTTGGTGTCTTCATCCCAAGTATACGATTTGAGCTTCTATTCTACAAATAAACCGTTGTGTTGCATGCCTCAGCCCACAAGTGAAGTGGTAGGCCTTGGTCATGCAGCATCGCCCGTGCTGCCCCTACAAGAGTTCTGTTCTTCCTCTCGGCCACCCCATTCTGTTGTGGGTTATGAGGTGCTGTTAGCTCTCGTTTAATTCCTTCCACTGCACAAAAGTCCTTAAACTCTTGAGAGACATATTCTCCACCGTTGTTTCTTCTCAAGGCCTTGATCTTCTTCCCTGACTCTTTCTCGACCAAAGCTTTGAACTCACAAAACTTTGTGAAGGTTTGGTCCTTCTTCTTCATGAAATAAATCCAACATTTAAGAGAAAAATCATCAATGAAAATCACATAATACCTTTGCTTCACTGTGGATGCTGTCGAGAATGGTCTACACAAATCAGTAATGAACTCGCTCTAAGATAGCCTCTGCTCAATTGTCTTGATCATGAAAGGAAGACTTTGTGTACTTTCCCAAGGTACAACCTTTGCATGTGCCAACTTGCTCAAGTTTACCTTTGGGAAGTCCTGTAGATATCTGTTGCATTATCTTCAAAGCCCCATGAAGCAAATGGCCCAACCGCCTATGCCACAACTCGCCAATATCTTGGCTTTGCACCAATTCTACTTTCGTACTCAATGCTGCACAGTAATCTACCTCTACTTTATAGAGATTCTTCACCCGAATCCCTATCCTCTTGGTCTGACCTGTGGCTATGTGTTTTAGGAATGCCTTTCCTTTACTGAAGACAGCATCGTAGCCTTTGTCCTCCAACATCGTGACCAATACGTAGTTCTTCTTTAGTCCAGGCACATACTTCACATTTGTCAAGGTGAGAGGAGCTCCATGCTCCCTTTGAAAAGAAACCATGCCCACTCCTGAAACACTGTACTTTCCATCGTCACCCATCTCTATGCGCATCTTGAGGTCTTTCTCCTCCAAGGTACTGAATAAAATTTTATCACGGGCATGTGGAATGAGGCTCCACTGTCAAGATACCAAACACAACCCACCATCGATGACACCATGCATGCGGTGAGGGTAAAGTCCATTTCGAACTGAGAGGCTAATGCCTCACCTTCCAATCCTTTTGTGGATCCTTTCTTAGACTTCTTCAATGGGAAATTAGTCACATAATGTCCCATCTGATGACAATTAAAGCATCTCACTTTAGACTTGTCACCCTTCTTCCCTCCATGAGAAGAATTTGATTTGGAATGGGAACCCTTCCCCTTTCCTTTCCTTCCCTTACTTGCTAAGGCCAAATTTTTTTCATCATCATTCTTTGATGAAGAACCATCTTGTGTGCTCCTCCTGATCTCCTCCTACATCAGATCCGACCACAATTGTTCCCAATCCGACAGTTTCTCCCTTCCATTCACAGAGTCCTAGTAGCTATTCTAGCTCTTTGGAAGGGTAAGGAGAGCAAGGCTCACCATATCATCATTGGAAGTAGTTATTCCCACACTGCTAAGCTCATCTTTGCAGGTGGTGAGCTTGTTCAGATATGTGGAAATAGTATCGCCCTTTTCCATCTTGATTCTTTGAAGCTTATCCTTGAGTGCCAATTTCCTCTGGTCGCTACTATTCTGGTATAGGTCCTTCAATGTCTCCCACATTGAAAATGGAGTATCCTTCCCATGGAGACTCGAGACAATATGGTCTCGAACTCCCTCAAGGATGATCTGTCTTGCCTTCGCCACACACTTCTTCCACTCAGCCAATTCTTGTGCATTAGTTGAAGCTGGCTTTTGGATTTCTTGATCAATGAATTCCTTCAAGCCGTTGTCTCCTAATACAACCTCCATGTGATCTTTCCATGCTATGTTATTCGAGCTACCATCCAAGGCATACTCAAGTCTCAAGCCATTGAACGCCATTGGCCAACCTTGAAGTATGACAAGAATTCGATTTTTCACCTGCAACCTCGAACTTCAAACTTTGAATTCTCTTCTCAGTATACTGTTCACAACTCCGATAACCTTTGCTCTGATACCATGTAGAAATTATGACTGTAGATTCACCTGATAATGCAATATGACTAAAGCAAAATACTTTAACCTACTTCTACAATCAATTTGTGGAAGCTTAAAAGATTTGAGCAAGATCAAGCTGAACACATATAACCAGAAGAAGAATCAATGCACATGAAATGCAGAAGAATACTCAGGGGAAAGCCTTAGCTAAAAACCCCACTATTTGTATTATCATACAAGTTGGAAATATCTCAGAATTACACCAAGCCTTAGCTCTCACAGCTAGCCAGCTCTAAGTACAATCCTCACATATGCTCACAGGAAAAATAGACTTCTCATGAGTCTTCCTCTCTATCCTCCAAGCTCCTATTTCCTTGTGCAGTTTCTCCTTTGTGACCCCCCTGTTACCAAGTGTAACACTGATCTCACACACTGCTCTAACACACTGTCAGAACCGCACAATCCTTAAGGAATGATTCCTTGACTGCATGCATGAGTTTTCTTTATAAGAGAACACATGCAATTGATAGTACATTGTCCCTGCCTTTAATCTCAACTGGGTCTTTCTCAGAATAGACATGCATGAGTTAATGATGAGAGAATCTTCAGTTATCTGGAGTACACTAGTTGAGTGTATGCATGCATCAACTGATTGATAACTCACAATTAGTTCCTCAAACAGTTGGAACTAATTTAACTGGACTTAACTTAGTAAACTGAGCTAACTAATTACAACTCAAATATAACTCAATCTTATTTCCTTAATTAAGGGATAATCTCCTTAATTTAAGGGATAACTGTTACATGACTTCAGAAAGACTTGTAACTTGAATTTCTCCAACTAATTAACTCAAGATGAATTAATTAATTATTTTTCAAGCAGTTGGTGAGACTAAATTCGAATTTTAATTCAAGGACCAATTAAAATTGGAATATTCTTGTTGCCACATTTCAACATCTACCACATGACTATTCAGGGTCATCGATGGGAAGATCAATAGGAAATAGAATGGGTTGAGATAAACCTATGTGGTTATGGGTTGAGATTGAGTTCCTTGATGTGATCCCAGTGTTGAGATGTGCTCCCTTGTGCATTTGAATATCCTATTGCGCGATATGTGGTCGTAGATGTATAGCTCCCCCATGAGATTTTGGGTCAAGATGTGCTCCCTGATGTGGTTACAAGTTGAGATGTGCTCCTTGATGATATGATCTCCGATGATGATTGATGATGAGATTCTAGGTAATAGTCCGATGAATAGAGGGTGGTAGAGTGAGCTCCCCTCTGATGTCAAAATTCTTCTTCTTTTAGATTCGAGAATGTTCAACATATGAGTAGGAACAATAAAGAGATGAGCAGAATAAGCAAGGGATAGATTGATATGTACATGGATGATGACATACTTGAGATGGTCATGACATGATGACTACATGACAAATATGATCAACGATGACACATGATGACACTTGAAGATACCAAAATGGCATACTGATCGATGAACAAATATTGGCAGGTGGAATTCTCCCTAGTTGAGAGGAAGTGTTAAAGTTATGCAACTACGATCAAATTCCACTTTTGACAGCTCAAATGATGAAGATAATAATTGAAATAGATTCCTCTTTTTGAGAGGACCAAAATCGACCTAAAGATCACCTTATTTGGATAAGAAAAAGTTGGTTTTTGGATTTATTTATTTACTCATGTATATTGTTTAGGTCAGCCCTAATCACATGTACAATTGGATAGGTCGGCCTCAACAGCAAGTGGACCCTCATGAAAGCCTATAAATAGAAAAGACCTCAATCTCATTTGGACACAATCATCAAGCATTCTCTTCTCTCTTCTATTGTTTGGTTCGCATAGGTCTGACGGAGGAAAGTTCATGCAAAGGGTTCGAAAATATAGGGTCGAAGCTCGCACATATCTAGGGATTCTGAGTCTCGGACACTCGCATGTAACTATGTTTTTTTGTCACTAGACGCTGTCACAGTATGGTCCTAAGAGCATCTGGGAAGTCTCAAACGCATAGGCAGAGTGTTTATGGGAGTGTCTAGGAGTTTAGGGTTTCCGCAATCCAATTCGGTCCCCGGACGCATGCACATAATGTCTAGGCAGCGTTTAGGCTGCCATAGACACTCGCACAGAAGCCTAATGGGAGTGTCCAGGGTTTAAGGTAGATCTGAGTATGTTTGGACCCCATATGCCCTCATTTAGTTCTCTAGAGAGCATCTAGATCTGTCCCAAACACACTCATCCAGTTCTGCAGAGAGCGTCCAGATCTATGTTAGACGCTCGCACACAATATCTCTTCATGCATCTGGGACCTAAAGATGAGTTATCAATATGCAACAATGTTCAATAGTGTTAAAAATAGTGACAACAATATCCAACAGTTGACGATAGTTAATAACCGTACATGACAGTCCTTAGAATCATGATCTTTGAGTATAAGTATGTTTAAGGTCATGTTATGGATGTTCTAGTAGTTTTGTTGCATTTATGAAGATATGGATCATTGTACTCTCTTTTGTTGAATCATTTGATGATGATCTAAGAAGAAGAAGAATTTTCAAGGGTTTTGCCCTGGTCTTCGACCAATCCTGGTGTCTCTATGGGAGCATGCTTTTCTTCTATTGTTCCTTTATGTTCTACTGCATTGATGATGATGATGATGTTGTTCTTTATTCATAGTTGCATATGCTAAGGAATAATGGTGTAGATTTGAATAATGTAATGATGATATGGGGTGAACTTAATGTGTTAATAAAGAAATGCAATCATTAAAGCAAAGAACACTGTAGCCCTATGAAAAATTAACACCTCCACCCTGCAACTGTTCAACAACCAATGAAATCGAGAGGCTTAACCTCCACCCTGCATATATCAGATAGTGATTCCACCCACTAAGGAAACTCAAGAATCCAGTGTAAAATCGAATGAAACAAGCAAAGGAAACTCAAAACCTTCTTGCCGGGACTCCAAGGGAAAATCCTCTACCCCAAGCTTTCAACGGACTCTAGAGAAAACCCATATCCACCCTCTAGCCCCCTCAAGTGTCCTGAGATTTACTCTCACCTGGAGAAGCTCCTCCAATGCTCCAAATGCTCAACCAGAAATGTAACACGACTCCTTTTGAGAACCTAAGAATTGATCATAAGTGCTTTTCCTTGTGTTGTCATCCACATGGTCTTCTTTGTGAGTTCTCCTCCAAACCGTTATTGCATCCTCTCCCTATATTCATTCATTTCGTTCATTACCTGCACACTTCCTATGTGTGTTTATTGACTTCAACACACCCTTTTTTCTTCATTTCCTCCATGAGGGCAAGAGCCCCGTTAACTTCCTCCTCTCACAATGCCTTGCATTCGCTATGTCTTTCATTAATTCTTGTCCCTTCTTTGTACATTGTCTCTTTCTCGAAGCAACATGGGTATATGTAATCTTTTGCAACTCGTAAATTAAGAACATCAGTGCTATTAAAAGCACAACAACCATCCTCCAACGACACAGTCCAATTTTTCTTGCACCAAGTAAAATGAACATCTTAAGCTAGTAACCACCCCGTCTCTCGAATCCATGTCCCTCACTCAACCTCATTTTTAATTTGAAAATCACAATACATAAGATGTTTTTCTTGGGGTTCAAAAGCAAAATACAACCAGGGTTGTTACAATAACAATTAAAACCATGATTATTTTGTCCTTCCAACTTAAATAAAAACTACTTTGTTTAATGAGAAGAGAGTGTTACACTTAATTACAAGGTGAAGGATGAGAAGATAACAATTAAAACTGTAGTTATTTTTGTAGAAGCTTTTAGACAAATCACATAAGCAATGATTGATGGTCAACATTTCGAACCTACTAATGAGGTTCATCTTTAGGACCAAGATGAAAAAACCTATCACTAGGATTAAATAACAGAGAGACACATCAAGTTCCAAAACTAGCCGTTAGGAAATAATATTATTTTAACAATAACAACTAGTCTTTAGTTAAGAAAATTTAACTCAGTAAGTCAAAGGGGAGAATTTTTTAAATACGGGTTAATTATTAACTGTTAATTTTTAATATATTAATTAATTACTATAAAATTTTAATCCAACAATAAAATTATCAATTAAATAAGGAATTGTAACAAATTTGTGCATATGTAAGAAATTAAATAAGATATTTTTTATTTTTTATTTTTTAATAATCATTAAAATTCTTAATACTTGAATTATAAAAATAAGTGAAAGGAAATAAAACTGTTAAAATTATATATATATGAAAAAAATAAAAGAAAGAGAAAGCAATCAATAAAAATCATAAAGAAAGAGCATGAATCCAACTCTTGCTCAATTTCCAACCATTATCTCTATTGAGATTTCGAGCTCCTTCTCAATATCAATAACCTCTCTCAACTTCCTATGGTGGAAATTATTTTGTCCCTCAAAACTATAATTATTTTGTCGCTCCAACTTAAATAAAAGCTACTTTGTTCAATGAGAAGAGAGTGTCTTGTTTAAATGACCCCATTACCAATCCAATCCATTCCATTGAAACACACACCCTTTTAATGCTAAATAAATATCCCATTTGTGTTGTAAAAAAATGAAGGGAGAAAGTTAATCAACCTTCCGCCCCTCTTTTTCCATAAAAGTGGGTAAGGGGGCCAAAATAGAGGTAAACGTAATGTCTTTAAAAAATGTTGCTTATTTTTTTTGTAATATATGACCATTGATTTCTATTAGTATCTAACAAAGAAAATTACATTGGAAATTCTTTCGCGCATAGCATTGACCAGGTCAAAAGACCAATAACTTGCTAAAAATAAAACAAAAGAGCAACCACCCAAGTGTGTACCATGAATGACATACTAAGATATCAAACACCAGAGGTGTTCAAGGGTTTTTCTTTCTTTCCCTTGCTCCTATGGACATCTACCCATCCTACAGTTTTACCAGTTACATATGAGGAACACGCCATATCCTCATCTTTCAAAAAAAGCTCCATTTCTCCCGCCTCCTCAGAGTACGAGACACCCTTGTCAGAATCTAAATGATCAGACTCTTGAGGTCGTTTTTGCCCAGTGGTTGTAGCCACAACTAGCGCTGATGAATTTGTCGAAGAAATCTTATCCATTGAAGCCAAAGGTGTGTCAACTATGGGATGAAGAATCAGTATGTGTCTTTTCCTGCTGAGGGTTATCTTTCTTACGACCTGTCACGTTCTTTCCATTTGAAACTACCTTCAGATCACGCAGCCACGATTGGGATTTCGAGGCTCCGGGGATCTTGACACTCCTTTGGGGCATACATTCTGAAGATGCCCTGACTGTTGACAATTTCTGCATCTAAAAGATGTGTTTTCATAGTATAGAGGTTGATGAAGTTCCTTTCCATCTTATTTTAGGATGATTTTATCAGAGAGACCTGCACTTAAATCCAGTTCAACACATATTCTAACGAAAGAGATGAACCCACTAGCTATTCTCTCACTGTCTATTTTGACAAAATGTCCAATAACATTTCCAATAGCTTTAAAGATTTCAGCGTAATCCATTGAAGAAGAAGATTTGGGAGTCTTACCCAAACTAGAGTGGCGAGAGTCTTCGTGGAGAATAGGTTGAACTCAAAAAACCAAGACTGAAATGAAAGCCCCAAAAGCCCTTATCAAAAACCCTAAATCAATCTTCAAAATCTTTGAATAAAACTACACGCTATTTTAATAAACAATATACTATTTATTTTTAATTCTTCACTTAAGATATTAATACTTTGTAAAATCGTTTCACAAGTTAGGTGCTAGCTCAAAATTTCAGATTGAAACATCCTAACAAAGTATCAAAATTACTCACCAAAATTCACATGGAAACATTTTAACGAAGTACCCATGTATCCACGTTAATAGTAAAAATTCAACCCATCTGACAAATCCCTAGGAATTTAGTCACACGGTAATTATCCACAAGACTTAGAAGGTAAAGGTAAATTTTGTAAGTCACAGGTCAACAGGAATTCCTAAGCAATGTTAAACATCAACCTGAAAACGTTCGCACCTCTCCGAGATCAGATCAGGGAATTTGAATTTTGTTTCCTTTCTGTTGTGGCGTTTCCATTTTTCTGAATTCTGACCAGATCAATACCACCGCATTCTTCTATCCATCTCAGACCCGCGGGATTTCAGATCTGCATGGTAGTGCCCCGAATTCGCATTCGCCCAGGTAAGTATGCTTACTTATCGCTGCAATTCTACAATGTCGATTGTCTAGAATAGAAGGGCAAAGAAAATGGCGAGGTCCATCAATACATTTCACAGAGGAGGTATACTATCGACTGCAAACAACACTCCGTCCTCCCCTTTGCACCGCATCGCCTCACTTAAACCTTCTTCGACCCCTCGAGAGCTCGCTTCGAATGATCTGTGGCGCGATTCGAACGAAGGACCCCTGGAAGAAGAGTTCACAAACGACCCCATCTTCGCTAAATTTCTTTCCGATGATTTCAACTCGACGAAATTCGCCAGCGAGGCCCTCAGCAGCGGATCCGCGGTCTCGTGCGCGGATAAGTTAGCTGAAGGGATTCGCTTGCTCGAAAAACAGCTGAGAAATGAAGTATATTCACGCCATGACGAGCTGATTCAGCAGCTTTGGAGCTTAAAGGATGCCGAGGGGGTTCTGAACATAGTTAAATCTGGGGTTAGCAGTCTGCAGGGGTCAGTGCAGAGGGTTAGGTCTGAAATTGCAGAGCCCTACAAACAGATCAGGTTAAAGTCCCAGCAGCTTTCACACCTCCATGAGACTGTTGAGCTTCTGCAGATCACGGTTAGAGTTATAAGACAGGTGAGAAAGCTGAGAGAATTGATGGATTCTGAAGGTGCTAGCAGCAAGCTGGACCTCACGAAAGCTGCTCAAATGTATAGTGAGATCGAAACCCTGAGAAAGGAAGGGGATCTTCTGGGCATCGAGGTTGTCGATGAGGAGATTCCCTGGCTGATGGAAGCGGGGAACCGATTGCGATCGGAGGCGATGAAGGTTTTTGAGAGCGGAATGGAGGCTTTGAACCAGGCTGAAGTAGGAAGTGCCCTGCAAGTGTATTACAACATGGGGGAATTGAAGTCCACTGTGGAGGCCATGATTAGTAAATACAAGTCCCAAGCTGTTAAGCGTGTAAGTTGGGCGTTGGACATGAAGGCCATATCGGCTAGTGTTGGTTCGGGCTTTGGCCCGGGTGGGATTCAGAGGAGTGGCACACCGCAGATCGGAGGCAGTTTGAAGGCGAAGGAGGGGCTGTGGCAGAGGATGGGATCTTGTATGGACCAGTTGCATTCGACTGTCGTTGCAGTGTGGCATTTGCAAAGAGTGCTGTCGAAGAAGAGGGATCCTTTCACGCATGCTTTGTTTCTTGAAGAAGTCATGCAGGTATGTACTCGTAAGTAAATGGTACCATCGGTTTCTCCATCTGCAATTTACAATCTTTATAATTAACACATGTTTTGGTGAACAAAAGTGCCCATGCGATGTTTGAGGGATTTAAATACAAAATTTGTCACTTGAGCCATATAAACTGACACAGATTATCCTCCAGATTTTCATTTTTTTTTTGATAAAAATCCACATGATACCATAATTGGTTCTGCCTCCTATTCAAACCTTTCAGAACAAAGCCCTTCATATGATCAACCCTATAATTTAGGATTTCTTCATTTGACATACATAACATAAACATTCTTGCAATGTTCACTACATAAACTATGATCTCTATTGCCAACATCTGATACACTGAGACCAATTTTCTGCTTTTACATACTATCTGGTTGTTTTTCAGCAGTCTGTATATGATATTAATACCAGATGGCAGAAGGCCAAAACGAAAACAGCATAGGACTAAGCATTCTGGTTTACTACTTGGAGACGCATTCCACCTGAAATTTCTGGCCTATAGACCATGAAAAGTATTCATGCTCCTTCTCTATGCCTTTCAGTCACATGATGCCCAGCTTGAAGAGAAGGCAATCTATCATGTTCATCTGCAACTGCATGTTCCCATACTCGTGTTGGCTGTGATTACTTGTTACTCTTGCCCGGCTTTTGGCTGTGATTACTTGTTACTCCTCTTGCCCGGGTTCTGGGTCAGAGTTTTCATTCCCATCGTTCATTTGGATTAGCTTACTATTCTGCTTGTACATCTCCATCATGGTAGAGTTCATAATTCCAGCCGTATGCAGCAACATATTCCTCTTTGTGTTCTCCTTGTTGAATTTCGTCTGGATGATACGAGCCATAATCTCTACAAGGAACAATTCACTTCACAAGTAGCAGCAACATATTCCTCTTTGTGTTCTCCTTGTTGAATTTCGTCTGGATGATACGAGCCATAATCTCTACAAGGAACAATTCACTTCACAAGTATGCAATTGCTCAGACCACATAAATCTATTAATACACGGAAAAGTTAAAACAGACCAGTGTGAATGTAAATGAGAAAATATGTTCTGTTGATGATCCATCTATGTTACAACCAATTTATGATCAACGGAATGTAGTTGTAAACAATAAGGACACTAGTGTGGGACATGAGTAGACTCCCAAATTACAGTGAAATAAAGTAGCCAAGTAATGGATTTTCATATTTACAGAAATATATGAACTGTTTGAATTGATAAAAATAAGTTATAAAATGGAATTGCAAAGAAGAGAAATGCTCTGCTTGACTTATACCAACTTCAAAACGTTTCTCCTGAGCAGTACTGATGTAACAAGAGGGATGCATGCTCAAAATGAAATTTACCAGATAACTGCCATCAGGTTACAATTGAATGGATTATTTTATGTTCAAATATGGGAAGGCTAACATGCGGACTAAAATAACAAAACTTCGAGTATCTTAAATCTAACTGGCAAGTTGTAACGCTTCTCTGGTCGATCCTAACCTTTAGGCTTCAGTTCATGGCAGTTTTGTCATTATCCTTTAGGCTTCAGTTCATGGAAGTTTTGTCATTACATTGTGATACGCTATACAAGAACTCATTCTGTAGTATATATAGAATGTCAGCAGTTTGATATAGTGAACACATCCTTGCTGCAGATAGTAAATGTTGGGAATTACGATTGCTGTTAGACCAAAACCCACAGGTGTTAGTCAACGATTGCATTGTCAGAGATAAGGATCCACGAGAGGCGGTGAGTCCATGTCGTGAAACACACGGGGAGCATTGGCTTATCCAATGTCAAACAATCTCCCCTCCAAAGTGAGCCGGGTGTGTATCGAACTCATGACCTAGGCTCTGATACCACTTGTTGGGAATCACGATTACTGTTAGACCAAAACCCTCAGGTGTTAGTCAACGATCGCATCGCCAGAGATAAGGATTCACGAGAGTCAGTTAATCCATGTCGCGAAACACACAGGGAGTGTTGGCTTATTCAATATCCAACAGTAAATACATTTTGTTCTTACTATCTATGAAATATCGTCAAAGGTTCACCGCTATTTTTTCGAGCAGTTTTCTGTTCTTTCCCTAGTCTGGCTTAAATTTGCAAATATATTTGTGCTCTTGAAATTGTTTACAATTGCTTTATTGTTGGCATTCTAGAACCTTGCACTTGATCAGAAGTTAGAACAGTCATTCTCAAGTTGCCCTTGGTAAATCTGTTCCTCCTTTTCTGGTGCATGCCAGTTTGATATTATTATTTTAGTTTATTGATTATTTTTATATGAATAAAATAACAGACACATGCCAATTGGGTTTATCTCGGGTGGTTAGGAGGAATGATTGTTATCCTCCCCATCGGGGTTCAATTCCCGCAAGTGACATGATGAACTTTGCTGTAATTGCTTTGAGCCTTGTTGAGTCTGAGTAGTCCCTTGAGGACTGAAACATGCATATTTCTCATACGGAATATAAAGATATTTCTCATGAAAAAAATAACAGACCCATATTTTTGTTGCTTAGCTGTCATTTGTTTATACATATTGTCTTCTGGTTTTCAAATACTTGTTTCTGAACTGCATTATCCCTTTTAATTCTTCTCTATAAATATTTCCTTTAAATGTCTGATTCATACAATTTCGTAAGGTTATGGATTTCTTAAGTAATCCTCCTGTTGTATCTACTGTTGTTGTTAACACGTTGCATAACTTATCAACTAATTTGGCATTGAAGTAAGCGATGCCCCCTGATTCTGTTTGCAATTTTTTCCCCTCTAAAATATTGAATGCAACATGACCTTGTACTTTATGTGTTGTAGTATATAGTTATGTGATGATTATTCTGGTCATGACAATACAGGAAGGCGATCCAATGTTGACAGATCGAGTTTGGGATGCGCTTGTCAAGGCTTTTGCAAGTCAAATGAAATCTGCTTTCACGGCATCAAGTTTTGTAAAAGAGATACTTGTCTTGGGTTATCCAAAATTGTTGTCCATGGTAGAGAATCTGATTGAGAGAATTTTGCGAGACACCAATGTTAAGGGCGTCCTTCCAGCTATTAAGACAGAAGGGAAAAATCAAATGCTAGCTACTATAGAATCTTTCCAGATAGCTTATTTGGCACATTGTCTGAGCAGCCTTTCAGATCTTGTCAATAATTTGTTCCCAATGTCCAGCCGAGGGAGTATTCCATCGCAGGAGCAAATCTCAAGGTTTATTTCTCGCATTCAAGAAGAAATTGAGGCAGTTAAATTGGATGCACATCTAACACTCCTTGTTCTACGTGAGATTGGTAAAGTCCTGCAGTTGCTAGCTGAAAAAGCTGAGTATCAGGTACCACGTTTTTTTCCCATGTTCAGTTTGCTGTTTGTTACATTAGCCTTAAGTTGGTTTTCAGATATGCATTACATTTTCCCTTGTAATGTTCCTTGGATGCACATGTATCATTTCACCTTTTTGGATTCACTTCTTTTTATTGAAATGTTTTGTTTTGGGGGTCTTTTCTTATATTCCAATTTTTTATATAATGCTATAATTTGCAATTGTTCATATCATGTAACAAATAAATAGACATGGTCACTGGAATCCACCTTCAAAGCCCACACCCTGGCTATTTGCATCTAGGATTGAGTTGGTGTTTACATGGGACCCACCTCTGAATTAATTTCGGTTCAGTATCTTGTGACTGCTCTGCTGCATTTCTTTTGCCTAAAAACTCATTATAAATTTAGGTCTGTAAGAAAGGACACAGAATTACTATCATACTGCAAATCCTAAAAATTTAAAACAAGAAATGCCTCTCTTTTATCATTTACATTTAGATTATACTAACCAGAAAACAAATTTATTGGTGTCTCCGGAGGTACATAGTTTAGCAGTTCATATGGCTAAACGTACAGCATCTTTAGAGTAGACATAGGCAATGTCTAATGGGAGTATTCGGTGGGTATGGGCTTGATGCCTTCTAAAGCCGGGGAGGTTTTGCATGCATTTTAGGTTTCTTATGCTAAGATTACATAAAAGGTGGTTTAACCTCTAACTTAATGGATTTGCGGCAGGGTTTGGTTATAAAGAGTACAATTATTGGAGTTTGCCCTTGGTTGCTTTGCCGTGCTTTATAGATTTGTTGGATTGGCATTGTCTTATATGTTGTGCTTTGTTTTACAGGTTTTGATTCACAAGCATACATTATTACATAATATTATAGTTTCGTGAACGTTTTTTAAAAACACAATGTACAGTGTAACTTTGAGAGAAGTGTCTGCATTCCAACCACCTTAGCTCTTCAAGTTTCATCTAGAATAGAAATGATTAGGGAGGATGTATATTCTCTGCTGCTTGGAGCCAAAAGCAGGATATGTCAATGCTCATGGCTATGTAGGCCAGGGATTCCCTTGTGCCCACTCTTTGTCTCATTGATATGTTCACCTTGATGTACTTGTTTACTGGTTTTTAATGAAATATATTCTGCATTTCCAAAAAAAGCAACAAAAAACACAATGTATAAATCTTTTTTGGTCTGCTTGGCTTGATTGCTGAATTGTGTTTGTTGCTACAGATATCGACAGGTCCAGAAGCACGCCAAGTGACAGGTCCTGCAACCCCTTCACAAGTAAAGAATATTGCTCTTTGTCTTCATCTACAAGAGGTTCACACACGCATTACTGCTATGGTTTCTGGCTTGCCAACAGTAGCTATGGAAGTTTTGTCACCGTCTCTAGGTTCCATATATGGTGTGGCATTTGATTCAGTAACACCCCTCTTTCAGGCCATGCTTGATCGTCTTGAAAGTTGTATTCTACAGATCCATGATCAAAACTTTGGCGGAGAGGACATGAATGCTGGCATGGATGAGCATGGTTCTAGATACATGGAGGAAGTACAGAAATCAATAATTCACTTTCGCAGTGAATTTCTTTCAAAATTATTGCCTCCATCATCATCTCATTTTGTCTCAGTTTCTGGGGAGAGCATATGTGCCAGGCTTACTAGAAAGATGGCTGCTCGTGTTCTAACTTTCTTCGTTCGACATGCTTCTCTAGTAAGGCCTCTTTCGGAATCAGGAAAATTGCGGTTGACCAGGGACATGGCAGAGTTAGAATTGGTGGTTGGACAGAACTTGTTTCAAGTGGAGCAGTTGGGTGCACCTTATCGGGCTCTTCGAGCTTTAAAGCCCCTGTTCTTTCAGGAAACAACCAAACTTGGCAGCAGTCCTCTCCTGCAAGATCTACCTCGCAGTGTGGTCCTTCATCATCTTTTTTCTCGAGCTCCAGATGAGTTGGAATCTCCTCTGCAGAGGACAAAATTGACACCCAAGCAATATTCGTTATGGTTGGATTCACAAGGAGAAGAGCAAATTTGGAAAGGTATCAAAGCTACTCTGGATGATTACGCTGCAAAGATTAGTGCCAGAGGAGACAAAGAATTCAGCCCTGTATATCCTCTTATGCTACAATTGGGCTCACCCCTGGCTGGAAATACTCCAGGGTCTAAAGGATATTGATTGTAAAGTAAGCAGAAAAATTGGTTGAGTCTGGCATCTGTGTTATCTCATTCTGGAGATGCTTATCAAGATTTATTTTGGTCTTTTGAAGCAATCTAGAAACATTCAATTTACATTGCGTTGGTCTGTTTTTGGTCTTTATAATCTTGTTTATCTGTTGACTTATGTAGGCAGGCATCAATCCAAGAGCATCCCAATCTTCTGTACCAATTTTGATGTTGTGGATTAAACATAGGTGCTCTTATTCTTTTATCAAGTTAAACCTGACTGTTTATGTCGTTATAGCATTTACTTCAAAGAGATGCTTAAACCAATGCATATATTTACAAGTTGCATAATCATGCAAGTTTGCCTTTTTTTTCCATATTAAATCACCCTTGGAGTTGGATGAGGATAATATAGTAACTCTAGTCTCTGAAGTGCCAAAACAGTGAGCATTTCCCTTGGTGTGCTGTGAAGTTGGGGAAGCAGTTGGAATAAGATTATTAACGTATGTTGAAGAACAGCTATTGTTTTATTCAGAAGCTTGCTTGCTACTCTGGGAACAGATCTGTAACCACAAGATTGTACTACCCACTTGAATGGATACAAATGTTCACTATCAGGTCACACAGATTAAGTGTGAGATGATTCATCTTTTGGTTCCATGGCAAATTCCAAAGGGGTGAACTGCAACTTCATTTTAGTCCACAAGGCTAAATTATATCAAAGAGAGCTTTCTTGATGATATGAACAGGAGCAAGGTCTTTAATATTCCTAGTACGTCAAATTAAAAACAGATGTACTGGCATTCATTTTTAAAGAGTTGATGAAATAAATGACAAGTGTCCCATGATATTTGCATCATCAGCATTCTATAGCATGCTGCTTACTCTCTCATAGAGATAAATGTAATGCAGTACTGTTTATCGTATTAATTATTCTGAGAAGAGATCGGTCTGGTTACATTCCAAAGATTTGTTTTTGATAAATTAATGCAGGGTGGAGCTACAATTTTCTCTGGACTTGGAAAGTAATCACAATGTAAAATACTATTGCAACTGTAAGTTAGAAATTGAAGTGATAAATGATGCTATGCTATGGAGAAATTATGCAATGTTGTTATATACTCACCAATCCTTGGCTGCTGGTTTGGCATGGCAAATCCTCGTGTCACTTTAGTTTTTTTGTATACATCAAGTTAATATCTTTTATGAAAATGAACCTCAGGTCTGAATTTGTTCTGGGACAAGTAAACTGGTAAAGAATGAAGTTCGATTTTGACATAGAGATCTAAATAAGTTAAATGACTACAAATTAAGCAGACATCTTTTAAATAGGAACCAAAAAAGACCTTAATGATCGAGTTTGTTCAATAGTGTTAATATGTATTAATTTAAAAAGTGAGTTTGTTCAAGGACTTGTTCAGCCTTTAAGGAGAAGTCTTGAAAATGACTGTCTTTTCCATGTGGCATCACCTTGTCACTACTGAAATCCCTTAGGTGTAAATACTAGCATCCGTTTCAGTCATTCAGTGAGCGTTTGATTAACCGTCGTTAAGTCCTTGGGTGTTCCACCCCATCTAATTGAGCTGTCGGTGTGTTCATTTTTACTTATGGGGAAGGCATGCACATTTCCATTTCAGCATTTTCTGTATTTCCAGCTTGTTCATCTTGAGTAAAAACGTTTCATGCTTAAGATGGTTCATGCCATTACCTCATTGTCTGGGGTCTCATATGGCAATTTAGCATATTGAAGCTGTGACCTTAACTTGGATTATGATCATTATTATGTCTTAGGATGTATTAAGTTCACATCTCAACGACACCTTATAGTTATCCCTCTTAAACTCACATGCCGTTATACAGAACATTCTAAACAAGTACCTAAAACGAAAACATGTAGGCCCTATTGGTTGTACAGGGTGAAAGCAGTTAAAAATCATTTTTTTTGTTTGAAGTTCAATTTGAAATATTTGATTGTTGAGCGGAAAGGTGAAACACAATTCACCTTCTTTGTTGGAGTTGGAATTGATTAATAAATAAATGTATGTGGATGCAGTAGCAAATGAGCTTGGTTCTTACTAATTCTTGGTGCAATGATATATTTGTTTACTTGGTGCAACTAATTCGATCTTTCAAAATGAAATCAGAATATACATAAGAAGTTGCCGTTCCAGTGTTCTAAGCAGTATTTGTTTTCTTGTTTCCTCAGTTCTTACCAAACGCATAATTAAACGAACTGAAATGTCCTATCAAACAGTCTTCCACAAGCCTAGGTTACAAAGTACACACATATAATGACATACAGAAACAAAATAGACTTCTTTCAGAAAACTCCTGCTTCTTTTAACGGGACAAAACTGTTTTTCAGATTCTTTTACCTGAAATGCAAACTAGTAAAAAAGAGAAGGGGAATTGGCTGGGCGTGAATCTCCCTCCATTTCTTTATCTATATTCAATATTTCTCTAGAAAGCTTATCTGGAGTATTATTCAATCCTCTAAACGTGCTGAAAGGAGACAATTAAATTCAGATCTTACCTCTATAATTCTATGCATGATCGAGGCCAGTAATAAGTTATCCAGATTGTAATTTTCTTTTGCCCATTCTATAATGAGCTTGGAATGTCTCTGCATTCAGGTAATTTCTCTTTCATTAGCAGTAACCATGGATCATAACTTTTAGCTATACTGTTTGTAACTTCCAATAGCCAATTTATGGTCCATAGAGAAATAAGATGCGAGTTCAGTGAGTAGCCTAAAATGATAATGTAATCCTATGGGGAGATCTGAATCTGATAGTGAAGGTGGCAGAGTCTGGGAAAATAACTGACAAGACCTATTGGCAAATTATTTTACTAAGAACTTTGAAGATTTAGGGCTATCTAACGTAGAACTTACAAGAGTTGTTTGGATTTAGAGGGGCTATAGAAAAGAAAGGGAGGAGTTACAATGTCATTTGAGATATTCTTAGTTGCAAAGAAAAATATCGAGGAAGTGGAAACACTGAAATGATGAGTAGGTATGGGATCTTGCTTCAGTTAAAGAATGATGAGAATAAATCTCCACGGTCCTTGAAAGAAAGTGAAAAAATGTGATGCCTTGTTCCATTCCATGAATATTGATGAGTATTTCAACTTATTCCTCAATAATGCTGATATTGATTTTCTTGTCTTCCATAAAATCTTTTTTGGTAACGAGGATGTTGATATGGTTTCACATTTGATGGATTTTCTTCACTCGCATGCCCATTTCCTATATGTTGTTTTAAAAAACAATGACCTCTTTTGTTCTCTTTGTCCAATAATTGATTTCTCTAGCCTTGCAGATATTACCATAATATTTGAATGCATATCCTCTAGATGGGGTTCACCTTCTTCAATTATCTCCTGGTTACCTTCATGAATCCTGTCTTCTTTCTCATCTTGACATTGCAATGTGACTCCATCTATCAGATTTCAACAACCTCCTTCAATTCTAGAATGCATTTTTCATTTTAGCTCATCTATGTTTAGGGATTCTTCACTCATTTTTGCAAATTTCGTCTTCAAGTCTTTTTGTAGTCTCCATTCGAAATCCTTGTTTCTTATTGACTTTGAGAACACTTTTTTTTCTTCTTTCAATCTCTTCACCTCGTCTACTTGTTTTTTTGTTGCAATCTACATATTTTTCATATTTCTTTTTTAATTCTTTCTTCCTTCATTCATCCTTTTTCCAATTTTCCTTGCAACTTTTTCCTTGTTTTAATTGTTGAATATTCTCAATGAATACTTCATTAAGCTTTCATATCTTAGTAGCTGATGCAAGCCCAATTTTGAGCTTGCTGAAATCCCTGGATTATCAAACCACATGGTGCCCACTGTGGGTCAAAAGGCGTTTCCTCCACTTGCAAACCACCGAGTTCAAGTTCCTCTTAAATAGCCCTCGGAGCCAAACCTCTTCATAATAGCCCTTGGGGCCAAACCTCTTCATAATGGCCCTTAGAGCCAAGCCTTGTAGCCAAGCGCTGTACACTAAGCGTGTATATGCCAAGCGTTGTTAAAATTTGCAACGAACAAATAACAGTGGGAGGAGCCAATTGGGGCAATCCCTCTACGCGAGTGGACTTTGTTATAATAAGTGGGAGGAACCAATGGAGAAAGCCAACTCTACGCGAGCTGACAATTACATATATTTACGACACGTGCTAGAACTTCGTGGTCCACCTTAACTCAAACTCTGCTTCAACGCTTCCAATTGTGGCTTCATGGCTTCATTATAATCAATGCGTAGTCAATGCCACATAAGCCCGGCTCAAAGAGCCTGATGCTATATCAATGAACACTTGCGAGGACCACTAGGGTAAGCCCACTAGGCGGGGTCCACTGTCAACAGTCAAACCCGCTCCTTATAAATCCTGACACAAACCATCAACGCACTCGCTAAGTGTTGCCGGGGTAAGCCTCTAGGCGGGACTTTCTCTGCCATGTGAGCCTGTTCAATTCTGCTTGGCTCGTAGCCTTGGGCACTTCCAATATCATTGTTGGGTTAGGCATTGGCTAGGTGGGCACCACCCACTTCGATCCAAGCCGACATTACAACTTTATATGCCATATAAATCCTCCGGTTGTTCGACCTCTAGCTATTACCTTCGGGATGACATGTCTCGATCCTTACCTTCCCGGTCGCGTAGATTTGGGTTCCAATCAACTCCGCTGGGGTTAGATCACAGGGCAGGGTCCAATTACCATGTCTGCCTGATGCGCAGTTGGTCGATACTCTATTATATGCTCTTCTTGAACCTCTGGGTGGGACCACAGTGCATGTGAGCTCGGTCCTCAACGTCTGCTTTCTCCTTATCTGCTCCTTGATCCTTGTGGCTTAAATTCTCCGGCGCGACCCCTGTCAAGTGACGAAAAACCCTAGCTTTTGTCTCCTGGCTTCGTCATCTAATGAAATCTATGCGACGCCAAATACTCGATTCTTTGCAATGCTGTCACTTTAACCCCAGGGAAACCTTATTCCGACTCGACACTGTCATTTAACATCTCTGGTGGTGTTAAGTGACGAATTCTCATCAACTCAATCAATAAAATGATTAAGTATCGACCATTCCTTTGTGCTTGATTCCTCTTCGGCTTGTTTTCGTGGCTTCCTCTGATTCATTCTTCCTAATGCTAACTTGGTTAAGGTTTCTCATAAATCTGAAAGCTCCTATCCCTCCTGAGCTTGTACCTACACACAGTTCTGAAACTACCTCCCTGGAGTTTTGTCTCTGTCTGCAACAAATTCACATCCAATAACGAATCACCTTAACATCTATGCTTGCATATAGGGACTATCTCCAATCACGTGTTATAAGGGTTCATAAACCCATTAAATTAACACACTTTGAGACAAAATAAGTCATCATTTATACAACAGGGGTTACAAAATTATAGAGGCCTCCCCCTTGTGGTCATATTTACAATAGATTGGCCCTACTTGACATTGAAGCCCAAACTTTGGCTTCCATAGCCTCTCATTGTTCTATTCCATGCACACCCACACACCTCTCGCCCTATTCTAAGTATTATTCATTTTTTTACATACAAAGGGATTTTGAACTAATTTAGTTCAGATCCAAAGAATCCTCACCGAAACCTCTAATCTAGGATTTCTAGATCCATTATATCCTCAACAAATCTAACTAATTCTCTAACTCTCAAATATTATCGAGATCTATTCCTATGAATAGATCTAATTACAATTTTCATTCCTAAATACATATTTTCTTGAGTCCCTTTACAAACTTAGGAAAATACAAATACTTAAATAATTACAACCAATTAGAGAACCAACTCCCTTGGTAAACAAACCCCCTAGTCTACTCAACAGGAATTTTGACTTAGATGTCGAATGCTCCTGCATCAGACTCCCCACGTTGAAAAGAATCATGGTCTCTTGTTCATGTGCTTTCATGTACTGTTGAAAGTCTTACTAGATGAAAAACTTTAGTTTGTAAGTGATCTCTCTCTTGACAATGTTGATATTGTTCTCCAAGCTTCCAGATCTTATGTTGTTTCTATTCACTTGCTTTGTTGATGCAAATTTCTTCTGTCAGCTGCCTCTCCTTGTAGTTTACTCTCCTCTGACTAATATACCTTCCTCTTCTGGATGGTCTTCTCATCAGTACACACACTTCATCAATGACCTTATCAACCACTATCGTTGGTTGATCTTCATCACAGCTATTCCTGTCCTTAGACTTTTGTACATCCTCCTTTGTTATGATAGTTACAAAACTCTTACCAATCAGCTACTCATACTTGATAAGTGTGTTCTTTTCCAACTAATGATCTTCTTCTAGCCATTCCAGAAATTCAATTTCAGCGTCCTGCTTGCTTGCTTCTTCATGTATGAGGTCTTCTTTGAACAAGTTCTCATTGACTTTCCTTACTGCTGCTATATTCTTTAATTGCTGCATGTCATCCTCTGTCATCCTATGCTGTTTGCATTTGAGTATTAGTTCTTCATGCAATTAAATTTGAATTTGGATTGCAAACTCTTCCTTCATGCAGTCCTCATCTTCCAGCCACTTCAAGTGTTCAAACTTAGCTTCCTGTATTCCTTCTTCCAACAAATTCACATTCATTTTCATCGCCTCTGCACTATCCTCTTTCATAAAAGAGATTAAGGGTTGTTTTGTCTCATCTTTCTATGCTGCAACAACTCCATTATCATCTCCAAACAAGTGTGCACAAAACTCTTCTATACCATCCACCTCGTCAATGAGCTTTAACTCTTCATCCACCTACATGAAAATATCATCATGTTGCTGGTCCAAACCTACATACACACACCAATTGTTAGTCTAAAAACATGGGGTTTTTCTTCTTTTGGTGCCTCAACTGTCCCAAGTTCAAGTTGCCGTGAAGGGAATTCATAGTCCAACAAACCGCTAATGAACTCCTCGTCTATATGGTTGTCTTCTTCAATATTATGGAACCAATTTTGTTCCAAAATTTTAGCTGCACATATGCTCTGGTTTCTTTGCTCATGCACCACACATGCACTATTCTTTGTCTTCACAAGTCCCCTTCTTTCACTTTCCAATCAGTCTTATTGACTTTGCCTTCTCATAGCTTCCATTAAGCTATCTCTTTGAACTTGATGCCCCTGTCCATCTTCTTCTCCTTCACCTGCGTTCTGCCATCTATGCATTCTTCCTTTTCCTCTCCTCCAAAGATATCAAAATCATTCAAAAACTAGTAAATATACAGACATAAAAAACAAAAAGCTCCAAGATATCATGCCTCTAAATTTTTCCTTACACCATTGGAATACTTCCTCTCAAATCCTTTCATGGATTCCACTTCTTGTGGTAGTCATCTGACACTGCTCATCCACCTGTTGTCTCCTACCAACATCCCCTTGCCTTTGTGGCACTTCCATTACTCTTCCTACTTTATCTACAAACACATCATTATTTGTATTATTAGAATTTAAAACATGAGACTGCCTATTCTCAAGAGATGTCTCCAGCAACTCATCACCATCACTATCTTGTTCTCCAAGGATCAATCCTGTTTCTGGTTCACAAATACTTTCTATGACTTCATACTCAATCGCTATGAGTGCCTCCTCTTTCTCTGCTTTCTGCATTAGCTTCTCAACATACAACTCTCTGACATGCCACTTTACTCTTTTTCCCACATAAATTCCTTTCTTCAACTCTTTTATCATCCTTCTCATTCTTTCCTTTAGGTTGTTGAGTTTTGCCTTTATCTCAGCTAACAACTTCCTCTCTTTCTTCTGCACTCATCTGATGTTTTTGTCGTCTTTGGTCTGGTAAACTTTTCCTTTCTGTTGTGGCTTCCTCCTGGACTCTTCATTTCACTTTCTGAAGTCATCATTTTCCATATTTCTTTTGTGAGCTTCTCCATGCCCACTGTGAAGCTACAACTAACCTCTGCAGTAACAATCCTCCTCTCTTGTTACAATGCTTCACCAAGCTTCATCTCCTCTGATCTTGGTCTTTGGGCACCTTCCCTGGTTCACCTGCTTGGAACCACTGGAGCTTCCTTCCTCTTACAATGTTGCAAATCCTTGCTCATTGTCCTCTAACTCTTCTTATTTCCTCTGAGACTTCACTATCTCTTTGCTACAATCTGTTGCCACTCTTCTCGGCGCATTACCTCGCCCAATACTATCAGCATTCTTCAATCCGTATTAACCAGTATCCAGTCCGCTTTACTTCAATCCGCTTTCCCGCTTTCAATTCACCCATGCTTTTCTTTCTTTTATTTCTGTTCTTGCTGTTCACCCATTCCCGCTTTCCGTTCGCCATAGTCAGTCCACCCAGTACAACCCAGGATGGCCCAGTACGCATTCTCTCATTGCTGCATTCTACCATTACCGCATTCCCCCCAAACAATTATCCCGCATTGACAAGAAGTACCAGGTAGAAAAACATGATAGCAGCATGCCAAACCTAGAACCTACACCTCGATCTATAACTCCACCTATCGGACTACAAACAAGATGGGAAATTACCACGAGCCGGGAATACTACAGGTCTACGCTCACCCCTGGCTCTTAGTCTACCGGGGGGTTCACTCGCCTTCGTTTCCCTAATATTCCTTTTACCTTTCTCGTACGTAAGACAAAAATGAAGGGAAATACAGGCATCGATCATCTGACAGAATCTATGATGGAACTCATCCCAACCCATACCACCAGCAATTTATTGAGGAGTTTCAACTTATGATTTTTATAGACGTCTCCCATCCCGAGTGTTTGAGCTGGGTCACCGATTAGGAGGAGTAATTGATGAGATTGATTGGAATAGGTTACGGTGGGTGGTGCCTTTGCTTATTGTGATTGTGTGTTTTCACGTATATAATGCAATCAGGAACTTTTGTGAGTGATTAGGAGGTGCACCAATGAAATGATGAAACAAAAATACCCGCATGACATGTTACCTTGCCTTAGGACCCTTACCCCTTCCTTGTGATTGAACCTTCAATAATGAACCTCTCGAATAATCCTATCAAGACTACTCCCGCTTTCTGTTATTTGATGGTCGCTTTATGCCAGAAACCATCCCGAGTTTGTTAGTGAGGGAGGTTGTCACCAATGAAACTGAACACTTAGAATGAACGGCATGATTTGTTTCCCATTAGCGAACCAGACCGGAAGAACCCAAGTCGTTTGAGAGGAGTTAGGTGGGTAGCCGCACCAAGTCCATCAACCAACGATACTGATTTTGGTTCTTACACTTATGCCGGCCGTTGAGGAACCGCCAATGGGAGAGCACCGAAGAAGCCAAGTCGCATTAGGTGAGGGGTCACTGATGAAACGAACCCACCTTATCCTCCGATCGAACCTTTACCTACGATGAAAGATAGATGATTGACGCTGAGCGAAACAGAGTGGGGGTTGGGGGGGAAGAAAAAGCACAGTAGTCTCTATAGTATGGCGAGGAAAAAAGAAGCACAGTCTTTCGAGGATGGTTTGGGAACAAGCACAGTACTTATAGTATGATGGGGGAAGAAACACAGTCGTTTGAGTGAAGTCACCCATACTGATTTGATTATTACACTTATGCCAGCTAGCCGTACAGGAGCGGACAATGAAATTGGGACCAAATAAGCCAAGTTGTTTGAGTTAGGTAACCGATTCCATGAACCACCCTTGACTTCCGAACTCACCCTTGACTTCCTACCCTTGAACTACCCTTGACTTCCGATTAAACCTTCCCTTCTTCAACCTCTTGAATGATCCTATCAATCCTACCAATCCCCTTGACTTCCCCTTGACAGCCGCTTTATGTTAGCCATTGGAGGATGTTCACTTTCTGATGTCCGTATGATGTACGCTTTATTTATGCTTTATGTCCGCAGTCAGTCCGTATTCTGTGAGTTGAGCTTTCTGTTTGTCCCTTTCTGTTCATTCTGTTCGCATTCAGTTCCCCTTTCTCTAGATATGCATTTGCTCGACCATGACCCATTCAGTCAGTTAGCTTTCTGTTCGCATTATGTCCGCATTCCTTTACCCTTTAAACTTCTACCCTTTAACTCGCCCTGCTTGATGTTAGATTTGGGTGGTTGTTCTATTATGATGCTACTCCATTGCCAGTATTTGAGGCCAAGTAGTTTATACCCTGCATGCGAGGTTTATACTGAATGATACCCCTCCTTTATAGATACGTCTCCATACGCCCCCCTATTTTGATGATCGCTACCGCTTGCCTGGATTGGGAATGATCGCTACCGCTTGCCTGGATACGTTCCTTGCTTTCCTAACGTCAAGCAAGCACTACGTTCCTTGCGTCCTAACGTCAGCAAGCATACGTTCTTGCTTTCCTACGTCAAGCGCACTATTTCTTGCCACATTAAAAGAGGGGGGGACAAGCGACTACGTTCCTTAACTTTGAGTTTTGGCCTTTCCTGTGCTTGGGCAAGACCCTCTAAACAAAAAGGAACTCTTATATAGACTGAACGTTGTTAGCTAAGCTCACTAATGGGCCTGGCTTGGGCTGAGCCCTCGAGACACAACGCTAGCTCTCCTATGGCTGGAACCAACTTATGTACGCTGGAACCAACTATCCATAGCGATAGGCTAGGATAGGCTAGGATTGGCTAGGATAGGATTCAAGCTTCACAATCTCATAAACTGTTATAGTGTGTACAGCTTCTGCCCTTCATCATAAACTGTAACCCACCTATATTTTACAACTCATAAACTGTCATCCACCTCTACAGATAGTTCACTGGCTGTTGGGCTTGTACGTGACGGTAACTTGTACGTGAAGGCAAGCAAGACCCTATAGCTCAAAGACTTGTACGATAGCCAGGCCTTTACGTTGTACGTCAGATGAATGGATAAAAAGAAAGGGGTTTTTCCACCTCCTCTTACTAATGAATAACTAAAAGCTTTATATCATTCAAGGGTGCATTTCAGCCCGCCCAGTCCTGCCCCCTATTATGATGATGATTATTGAAGGCCCGTCGACTAACAAACTTGATGTGTGGCCCTATATTATTTAAGCTCAACCTTCCCCTTATTAATTAAGAACCACGGCTTTATGCCCTTATAATAAGAGTAGGGGAGTCAAATCCACCATTGAGGGATAAGGAGTACTAGAGGGAAATAGAAAGGTTACTGCTCACCGCACCTTTCTATAGCCCCTATTATGATTATGAAAGGGATTTCGACAACAGAGAAAGTAGGGTGGGAAGGTTGGTTAGAAAATGCATCTATTCGGCCGATTACAACATGCATTGGCACACTATGAGATGATTCGGGTTCCTTCCAATTCATAATAGTAGGGCAATTGAACTTGAACAAGAAAGCTTGCCAACTGAACTGCTCACCAGCTCACTCCAATCCGCTACTTCACTCTGCGCTTTGCCAAAAGAGAACATGTTCAGGCCCACCACCCTTTTTGACATAAAGCATCCTGCTAATTCATAATAGTAGCGCATTCTTCCACAGCTTCAAGTAATAATCCCACCCGTATCCAAAAAGAGCCCGGTGCTTCCCGATACCCATTAGATATAGACTGCCGCGCGGCCTGCTTGCTCGTCGCCCATCTGCAATAGATCACTCCCTATATCCCCCCCTCGGAACGACGTTTCAGACCCCTCACTCAGCATAGTTTCTCAAATTACAAGCTTGGTTGGTTTTCATAATAATAGTAGGGCTCAGTTATTATATAAAAAGGGGGAATCAGAGAAAGAAACGCGTGCCACTTCAGGAACATAGTAGATAGATGGATAGATAGATGGATCTGTTTGTTAGCGAGGAGTGAACCATCTATCGATAGCAAGCAGTGTCTGACTGATGCCATCCATCTATTCCTTTGCATGGGCAGGAGGGAGGAATGGATAGCTATGTCTACGAGATAGCTTGCTTGATCCAGACGAGAAACCTATTTCTCCTACACATCCGCCCTTTAGAATAGATTTGACTATCTCGTAATGATTTTCCAGTGGTTTAAACAAAGTAGCAGTAGTCATTCCCCTCTCCTCCTATAAATCGACGTGGTTCCTATCCACAAGGGCCCCGCCCACTTGCGTTGGCATGAAAGAATGGAATCATCTTTCATCACTAGGGATTGGGGTGGGTGGGTCAATAGTCTTCGGATGATCAATAAATAGATGAATGAATGGAATCATCTTTCATCATCTTCCATCTTTGCCGTTTCCCTTAAATAATAGTAGGGCTCCTGTTTCCCCTATCTTCCGCAGTTGGTCGTTAGCCTCACGTTTCATAAAGAAAGAGAGTGCAATGTTGCGTAGTTAATAAAAAGTTCTTGCTACGTAGATAATAATCTTCTATTTTTTGGGAATAATAGATTCTATTTTCTTCTATCATATTTGTTGTATCTCTTTCAGAAAGAAGGAAATTGAATCAAGATTGTTTCTTCTCTTCTTAAACGAGTCAGGTTATAACGAACTTGTCTCCACATTGGATCAAGAGCAGGACCACCTCTGCTAGTTCAGCTTTAGTATCATCTGGTTTAAATGGTATGCCTTATTCAAAGGAGGCATCTGTGCCAACAATAGAAAGACCACTTTCTTGAGTGGACCGAGAGGTTGTCATAGCAATGGAGATGGGCGGCACTTTATGAAGCACACTATAACAGTATAGACGGTGGCTAATGGGAGTTGGGATTGATTGCTAGCGAACTAGGACGACTTTGAGGGGATAGTTTCGAAGTGGAAGGACAGAGAGACTAGCGGACCTAAGACCAGACCCGCTGACTCAGACGAGCCTCACAAGACAGGGAAAACAAAAGGCTATGCAATAGAGTAAAAAAAAATTGTTTATGTTTAAAGCAATCAAGGCTATTTATACGCTGGAAGTGATAGCAGTGACCTGTGAAGAGAGGAGCTAATTACTAGAGACAGAACGAGAGCAGGCTGGCTTACAGGGGCGATGGACTAGGGCAGAGTAGTTTCCACAGAATCAAAAGGCTCTTCCTGAGTTCTCGATTACTTGCCCAACCAGACGAGATTAGTTGAATGAACAAAGCGGAAGAAGGCATAATGATCACTGACCCAAGCATAGAGATTTTATTTCCTAGCTTAAAGAAGAGAGGCTTGATACCCGCATAAGCACGAGTTGATCCATTAGATATTAATGTTGGTTGAACCCTCTCCAATGCTCCTGTTTAGCCTGTTCCGATCTTCCTCAATGGTGGAGGAAGGTTGTTTTTTGGCAACGACGCTTTGAGTCTTGTCTGAAAGTCCAAAGGCACGTCAACATAAACCTGACTTCCCAACCCAAGGAAAGGATCTATTTACGACTTTTAGCTACTTTTCCGAAAGTTGCAAAGATACGACTCACAACAAAGTCGTATCGCCAAAGCCTCCTCTCCCTACAGTCGAGTATATTTCAGAACCTCTTCTTTCAGTCGAGCTACTTCTTTCAGAACCTTGCACTCACGTTTTTAAGCAGTCTTCCTGGCTTGGTTGGCTTTCTGACTCCTAGTGTCGTCGATGACTCCTTTCCTAAGTCAGTGATTATGATGAAGTAGTTCCTTATTCTCCTATTCAATTAGGATGTTTCAGCTGTCTCTGTCCTTATGGCATATCCAAGGCTGCGTCTTTTATCTTTGGTCTTGGATCACCTACTAACTACTGCGCTGCGACAAGGACTGGAACTGCCTCCGCGTTTGGACCTGGAACCATACGGAGGGGTGCATCGGGGTATCGATCTGGAGCTACTGCATATGCGACTGGGTCACCTGGGTATAGAAGCTATGGATCTACTGTGTATGGATCACTGGCTAAGGCTGGCTTAGATGGGCTTGACTTAGACGACTTAATAGATGGCTTAATCTGCATAATATACTGAATCCACTTAAGCTCAGTTCACTAAGTCAACTGCCTATACCCCTGTTCCTTTCCCCGCCCAGGTATGGATCTTGAACCTTCTCTCAATTTCATGGCCTTCAATCTGCTCTGTATGGTGCGTAACCCAGATAATAGGATAACGAAAGAGATCTGTAAATGCTAAAGTATACTGTTGGATCTTGGTATGGGTCTAATAGTCATAGGTTGATATGTTGTTAACTCTACCAGAGATAGGTATGGAAGCCACTATGGGTATATATCCAGGTATGCTTCTAGATAAGGAACTGAACCTCACGCCATAAACTGAATCCCTATCATGAGCATGAGCATAATCCACTGGATCTACTGGGCTTATTGTACAGGGAAAGCCATCACTTGTCTCTAGCTCTTGATATGGAAGGTATACTACTACCACTTCTACCGCTTTTGGATCCACAACTGACTCAACCGTGTCTACTAGTTCAATACCAGTCCTTTCTTTATTGTAAAATAAAGGCTATGCCGGTACTGATGCTACCACTGGTGCTTTGCCTCCTCCCCTACTTATCTTTCTCCAATAGCTCCTTTTCCTCACAGACTAGGGGATGAATCTCTAGACCTAAAATCATAAAGCACTGCTGCCACTTCCTTTGCTACCGGCTTCTTTCAGTTCTAAAGTAAATCAAGAGGCTAAACTCGATCTATCTTTCCGGCTTAGCTGAACTCCTCGCCTGGGGTGACTGAAGGATATTTTGATTCAAGCTCTGAACCAAAGCTAATTCTTTTCTCTATTGTACCCTCATCGACATCTCCTTGTGCTGATTCAATAGCAGCTGGGTCGTGAACAAGAACAAGAGCTGAAACACATTCAAGCTCAAAGCTACTGGTTCTGTCATACTCTATTCTATTTCTTTCTACTCTCGAGTTACTGGCTTTCCTTGCACTAGGAAGCGCAAGCCCCTCTGGGACCTTTCGAGCAGACTAAGAAGAATAAGAAGCCCACAGAGCGGTAGCAGCTACGACTTCTTCCTTCTGGGCTTACTTGCCAAGTCCAATAGTAACGGATTCTGTACCAGCAAACCATATTGAACCGGGTGTTCCCTCTCTGTTCTAGCTTTCTAAATAAGTCAGATCGGTGCGGGAAAAACTCCTAAATCAGTCAATCCGGAAGTTCCTGCCTTCCCCAGAGTTCTTCCTTAGAGGGTTGGCACAAAAGCAACAGATATTTTCACTAATAGCAAAGAATTCCATTTCCTCGAACCAGATTCTATTAGATCTTCCTATACCGTAATTCGCTAATCTCGATGAAAGAGTAGGTAACTACATAAGGCAACTTTCCTCGCTCTGTCTTCTCTACGATTATAGGGTACTTACTCGTGCAAGGAATCAAACAAGAGGAGGTTGCCTGATGGGACGTCGGCCTTTGCTAAGGACTTTGCCGAGGTTTAACCCCTATCTTCTAGTAGCCGCCCTTCCTCCAAGACGTGAATCAG
>APFE031408970.1:41363-62516 GCA_000404065.3 Pinus taeda
CTTCCGAGTGCAAGGACTAGCTCTCTAGCCTGAAAGCCTACCAGAAACAAGCGAGGAATTATCCTGTACCCGCTTAAGGAAGGGGTCCATATAGCTCTTCTCTTGCCCGCCTTATTAAGTAAAGTAAGTCAGAAGCAAGGTGCTAGTCAGACAGCTCCTAAGTAGATAAGACTAAAACTACTAGTCGGTAAGGAAGAAGGTCTGACGGCTAACCAAACACGGAAAAGGTATTCTCCTGTGTTCAGTTGAGGAAAGATTATCAACACTCTCACTACTCGCGAAGCAAGCTAGCCTGATAGCCGGCACTAAAGGTTATCCTTTCACTAGCCAAGGGAGTAAGAAGGTTCCACTAGTCATCATCTTAATCATAAAGACTTTATAACTAGATAGTATAACTAGCTATTAAGACACTAAATAAAGTAAAGGGACATTCAGTCACCTAAACTAAAAGTCTAAATAAGACTTAGGGAACTACTTATTTATATTATCATTATAAGGAAGCAATTAGTCAGAAAGAAGCTAGTAGTAGACAGACTGACTTACCACTTACTAAGAAAGGGAAGGTAGAAAGTAAGGAAGCTTAGAAGAGAAGGTCCGGAGGGTCTTGCGCTTCCGAGTGCAAGGACTGGCAGGGGCTCGACTGTTAAGGAGAGGAAAAATGACGACTCTTTTCTTTTAGGCCTGAGAGAGGATGACAGACAAAGGGGATGGCTTCTCAACTCCAACGAGTAGGCAAGGTATATAAAGTAACCAGCTAATCTAAGTTCCTGTCCCCCTATACATGAAGCCTTGGAGCACCTTGACCCACTGGGTAGGTGCCTGGCAAGGCTGGCAGGGGATAAAAAAGAAAAAGCAACCAGGTGATAAGCCGAGTAGACTTAGCTACAGAACTAGCTCTTTCATTCGACGAATCACCTGCCGAATCAATAGAAGAATAGCCCTCTGACCACGCATAGCGTAAGCATCTTTTTCCTTCCCTTTCAGCTTCTTTGTTGCTCTAGAGCAACCTTAACTTGAACCTAGGATTCATCAAAGGGATTGAGGACATCCCACTGCCACCCGCATTTCGGGATTGCTGAAAGTCTGGTTCTAACGTAGGATGCGTAAGCAGGCTCGACCATCAGCTAGTACTTATTTGAGAGGGGCACCCAATAAGTAAATTGAATTTTTTCAACAGGAAATTGTTGAAACGCTGTCCTTCCGCCGTCTTTCTTTCTCTAAAACGAGAAGTTCATATATGCATGCCATATATCTTTTTGCAATTTGTTGGCTCACTATCGCCCCTCTGTTACAGCCTGCGCCCCGAAAGCTCGCACAAGTTGAGCCTCGCTGCCACACCAGGTCATCAAGCTTTTGGTGAAGTTTTCACGCTGCTCATTGTTGTTTACAGGTCTGTATAGTCAACCCACTTTAGAAGGGCTCTAGAAGAAAGAGCTCTTAAACTTTGGAAAACCATTTCAGCCAGCACCAAAGAAGATTGCAGCAAGAAGGAAAGGAGAAGAGGTCCTTGCTTTCCTAACGTCAAGCAAGCACTACGTTCCTTGATTGAAAATCGGTAAAGAGGTTTCAGCTTGACATTTCCTGGTTCGAATGTTGTTTGGGGAACGAAACCTAGAATAGAAGAGGAAAGTAGGATTTAGATCTCTGGAAGACATTTCAGCGAGCATTAAAGAAACTGGACTGATAATCCTCTGTTAGCATCTCAGTTTAAAGTAAGAGAAAGGCAATTCAGCCCGCTCGAGCATGTGATCATCATTTTTGAAGAGAAGTCCCGATCTCCACCCAGGTGTCCATCCTACACCTAGGCCTTGACACAAATTTCAGCAAAACACGGGTCTCAGGAGTAGTTCTCGACCAACATCATGGATGAAAGCATTTATGTAGGTTAAGACATCGAGCAAATTCAGCTCACTTGAAGGTTCAGTTCATCACCACCTGGAAGAAGAAGCCCGTTTTCCACCTAGATCCAGAAAGGGAGAAGCTGAAGAGGAGATCAAACCAAGAAAAGGCTTCTCCGGAAGAATTCGAGAAAGTATAAGGGAAGCATAAAAGGAAGAGATATCAAAAGATTTTGATATCTTCTGATATATTGAGGATGGTGCAGCAGTTTGGTTTCACCTCTAGATGGTGTGAGTGGATCAGGGCTTGTGTATCCACGATTTCATACTCAATCTTATCTACTTGCCCCCCTATGGTGACTTTCAGGGGACTAGAGAGACTAGACAAGGAGATCCTCTTTCTCCATACCGATTCATCTGGATGGCGGACTCCCTTGGTAGGCTTATTGATTAGGGAGCAGCTTCGAGACTTGACTCCAGTTTCCATCTCTCACAATCCATGCCTGCCACTTGTTTTGGGCTGCCATTATTCACTGGGCGGTGCTCTAAAGCCCTTTGGGGGCTGGTGTTGAAGTGTACTAGGCAAAGGTTAGCCTGGGTCCATTTGTTCTCATTTGCAGGTCAGATCTAACTACTGAGATCCTGTCTCCATAGCCTTAAAATTGACTTCCTTTCGCTGTTTTGGATTCCCGTTGGTTGTTGGAAGCTATTCAAAGAGATTTATTATGGAGTGGCCAAGACCTTGGATCTTGCATGCACTTAATGCGGTGGGAAGCAGTTTTCCGGTCAACTCTTCTTGGGTTGGGATGCAAAATTCCATTACCTTAACCGCTTGTCAAATGGGCTTGGAGATTTGTGCGCAACTAGAGCCGGCGTGGGCTAGGCATATAAGAGCTAAGTCTCTTCCGCAGGGGCAGTTCTTCACGTTCATTAGCGTTCTTTGCCTCTAGGTTCATCCATTTTTCACCCCTGGGTTGCTATCGGACATCACCTAAGGCAGGGGATTAGTATTATAGTTCGTGATGGCCAGGCGGGTTTTATACTGATTCTTGGGCGGGCCTCCTGATTTCCTTTTTTAGGACTATCCTTATCCTGATTGATGATATCAAGTTGAGGAATGCTTTTCTTGGCGATATCACCAAACCATCTGGAATCTCCCTTTGCAGCTTCCAGCGCTGGAACCTGCTATAGAGGAAGTTGAACAACTCTTGCAGCGGATTCAATCAGTTCACATACCACGGGATCCTCCAACTGACTCCTAAAAATGGCAGATTTCTTCCTGGGGGTCATATACAATGTTGTCGGGGTATGAGATGATTGCATCTGAGAATTGTTGGTCTTTCCCAGTTTGGCAAGCAGGGGTCATTTCGAAGGTTGCTGCCTTCTTGTGGCTGGCTTTGAAGGCTAAGGTGCTCACTTGTGACAAGCTATCTCATCCGGTAATTTAGTAGTCAGGGATTCTGAGTCGGATCCTAATGAGGAGGACGAACTTTCTCACCCAAAAGTAAGGGAAGTGGGTAAGGGAACACGGTCGGGAATAAATTACCACCGTAATTGCACAGAAGTGTTAAGGAGGTTGGCAGAACTTCTAAGGCCCTTACAAACAAAAGAGCTCGCCAGAGGGAGCAATCCACCTGGTCTGAACGAACCGTTCGACTATGACCTGGTGACTCAATTGGCCACTATTCCTGCCATAATTTCTATGTAAGACCTCCTACGTCTTTCTCCTGAAACCAGAAAGGCAGTGGTAGTAGTCAAAGCTCTCTCGCAAGCCTAAAAGACACTCACGTAAATCGGGTTGAAGCTAAAGGGAAGAAGCCTAAAGAGTGTGAGGAATGTATGGCAACCAGAGAGTTCCAGGCCGCCAACATAGTCTTTTCAAAGGACGACCTACTCCTGGGTGACATGAAACATAACAGGCCGCTCTACCTTTCCGGGTAAATTGGGGAGGCAAAGTGACTATGAGTGCAGATAGACCCGGGGGTCCGCCATAACTAGAATGCCTCTTCGTGCTCTAGCTCACCAGGGAATGCCTACCAGTAAATTAAGTCACACTAAGATGACCATCCAAGGATACAATGCAGACTCCCAAAGGGCGATTGGTAAGATTCGCCTTAAGTGTCAGTTGGCAGACTTGAAGTCTGAAATCATGTGTTATGTGATTTATAACGACACGCCCTACAATCCACTGCTGGGAAGGCCTTGAAGGATCCTTCACCTTCCACAAGAAAAATGAAAATACCTTCCGAATTTCTTATAACGCCGAGCTCTAAGCCCTTTTGGTCATTCCGGCAGCGAAAAATAGGAAAAGCTCATCTAATGTGATCACTATTAGCGTCACATCTGATAGTGAAGAAGAGGCCCAAGAGGGTAAACAGGCAATGCGCATAGGCGTAGGTCTTCCACTACCACCTCTGGTGTGCCACTCGTCAGTTGAGAAACCTGGAGGAGCTATCTTCGCGGTACCAATGACTGGGGGCAGGGGCCCCATTATATAAAACAGGGCAACTTAAACATATGCCTTGAAGGTGGAGCCTAGTGCTACATAAGGGAGGCCAGACTTTTCCAACTATGGCCTTATTGCTAAGAAGATAATGCAAAAAATGGGCTATGACTTGGAAAATCCTGTCGGACTAGGGAAGGGGATTAAGGGAAAGGGGCTTGACAAAGGCACAAAAGAAGGCATTAGAAGAAGGGGAGGCTATCAACTTTCCGACGTACGGCGTGGGGTACATCCCTGATTATGGAACGACAGACGGGTCGGAATCTGAAGCTTATGAGTCGTACACTACAGAAGGCTGAGACTCTGAAGTTGAACTTGATAATTAAGTTGCTCTCGCAGTAAACTTCACAGTTGTCCTAATTTACTAATAGAGCTCCGACAGTGATGAATCAGGCGAGGAAGATGAAGAAAAACTCCAAGCCTTAACACGTGAAGCGTCAGAAAGAGAGGAGCCCCCTATTACGTAAAGCTCCTCCCACGGAAGACGAAGTCAAGCAGATCAATTTGGGCACGGACGATGAACTACGCCCGATATTCATCAATGCCCACCTTGCTCCTGAAGAAGTAATGTATTATACCCAACTCCTCCAAGAGTTCCGATGAAGCATTGCCATTTTTCAGAGGAAAGGCCTTCTATCCGTCCGCTCTAAGTCTTCCTTCTCAACCCGGCCTTTAAGGATGAGCGGCCAGCACGCATAATCGAATGCTTCACTCGGTGCAGTGATGTGCGGTTTGACGGTAGGTCCTCTTGGGCGAAGCCCAGGAGACCGAGGTTCAAATCTCACGGAGTACAGTGACCTGTTATGGTGGCGGTTAGAGGGGCGGATCTCCCATTCCGACGAGTCTGCTCTTGCTAAAATCATAGGATCTTAGTATACCCGACTTACAGGTGGTTGGATATACTCTTGGTGTTTTAGGCCAAATATGAGGTTTGATCCCGGGTCTCTCCTGGATTAGGCTTGATAGTTACCGTTTCACCATGTGGTTAAAAAAACAAATCGAATGCTTCACTCGAAGGGCTACGCCATATAAAGAGGCTTCCCGCCACCTTGTCCACCTTCACGCCTAGGAATTCCATAAGGACCGGCTCACGACCGTCATTCCGCATTTGGTAGTTGGTCTGCCATTGAGGCTAAGCCCTATTTGAGACTAAGGCAGGCTTCTTTTGACTGCATTTTTTCGTGCTTGCGCCCTTTCCAACTAGTTATATCTTTCTTTAATGCCTATAAACTGGGACCAAGCCAAGTAAGTCCATAGATCCTCTGTTAATCCTTCTTTGAATCCCAGTTGTATTAGTATCCAAATAATAAGCCATCTACCGATCTAGCTTAGTAAACTAAGCGATGCTAACAAGCAGAATATAAAGAAGTGGAAACTAAAAGCAGCCACCCAGCTCTCAGTCCCGGCTGCTCCCGCCCCGTCACTAAGCGATGCTAACAAGCAGAATATAAAGAAGTGGAAACTAAAAGCAACCACCCAGCTCTCAGTCCCGGCTGCTCCCGCCCCGTCACAGAGCCATAGTTGCAGGTCGAACAACGCATTTCGCAGGTGCTCTACGGGTATAGATCCAGATCTAGTTGCAGGGGCCTATTCATGTTCCGGGTGCACGTGTTTCAATTACTGCTCCGTATATGGATCCCCCGGTCCCAGATTTAGTAGACCTAGTATCCCTTCGCACGGAACTCTTTCAATTTGAGATTGAGAGGAAGAGTCAAGCGCAAAGGCAGTTTACCTAGTTGAATTCATTGAATCAGCAGACCTAGTTGCTCGTAATCCCGTCTCATATTCTGTTGGAAAACCTATTGAAGCGTCTTTTGAATAACCAATGCTTCTGCAGGTGGTGCTTTTACTACTTATATAGAGCGGCTACTAAATAATCGTTCAAGTTCTATAATTAATTAATAGCTTTCGCGCCTTAGGAACTTAAGGCATGAGATTCCATATTGCAGTCACTATACGGATATTTTTTCACTACCATCACCATATAAGATGGATCCCCGTTTGGCACTTGCAGTCCCTCAATTGGACAAGGATGAATAACATGATAGATTGTTCCGTATATGAATGCGTATAAAGCTTCAGCTATCTTAAACTCTCTCTAAGAGCGGGTGGGATAAAGAGATTGTTATTACTATTAAAAGGATCAAGTAGTCAATGATCCATTCCAAACCATACCTGGAATGGGGGCTCACTCGTATGCTTTCTTCGCTGCCTGCAGGGTATCAATCTCGATCAATTGATGGGATTGCTGCTAAATCTCCAACTGGTGAGTATGCTGGGTCAGCTGCTGGCTTTGCTAAATCTTCTGCTGTTGGGTATCGAATTGTGAGGGGTGCTTAGCGAGGCATGGAAACTGCGACGGATTCAATTGCTAGAGGATCGACTGAAATGACTTCTTTAACAGGTAAATCAACGGGGGATAAATAGTGGTGGGATAATTAGTGTATCCGCAGGCCTTGCCCTCGCTACCGGATAAGCTACAGGTGGAGAAACCTTGGCTAACGTCACCCTAGGAAAGAAGCTGGGATAGGAACTGTATCCTTTGCTTCTACTGCTGCTGGATCAACAACTGCATAATCGACAGAAAGAACTGGTACTGGTACTGGATCTACTGATGCTCTGACTTATGAGGCGGCTCTGCTGCTTCATCGACGACTGGATCAAGATCAGAATCAACAACAGAAAAAACTGCTGCAGCATCAAGGTCTAAGATGGCTTAGCTTTCTGTATTACACCCCGCTAACTCACCCATTTTACCACTGGAGCTTCCTTCCTCTTACAATGTTGCAAATCCTTGCTCATTGTCCTCTAACTCTTCTTATTTCCTCTGAGACTTCACTATCTCTTTGCTACAATCTGTTGCTACTCTTCTCGGCCACCAACTTCTTTATGAGAGCCCTGTCTGCTCTCTTCTCCTATGTCTCTTATGCTGTCATTGTTTAGCTATTTCCTGGCTATCATGCTTCTCTCCCTTTCTCTGCAATTATTAATCAATGGACCTTTCCTATACCAATTTATCCTTGGAATTCAACCCGCTGTATCTAAATCACCTACATCAATCTAATTTTTGCATTCTAAAAAACAAACAAATTTTCAAATAAAGAAATAAATAAATTCCTTTACGAGGACCTATTTGCACATTCGTGTCTCCTGTTTCTCTGTGCATCTTCAACATCATTTTGATCTCATCTTCAACATCCTCTGCAATCTCTCCAGCTTCCCAACGTTGTCCTACGCTGTCTTTCCAATTCCACACTTCCTTTGCGTTTTGCATTCTTTCAGAAGCGTCTTGTCTGCTGCCTGTGTGGGTTCTTTATACTCTTCTTTTGACCTTTGTAATTGAGATTTTTCGGAGCTTTTCTAGCTCTAATACCACTTGATGTAAGCCCAATTATGAGCTTGCTGAAATCCTAGGATTATCAAACCACATAGTGCCCAATGTGAGTCAAAAGAAGTTTCCTCCACTAACAAACCACCGAGTTCAAGTTCCTCTTAAATAGCCATTAGAGCCAAAAATCTTCATAATAGCCCTCAGGGCCAAACCTCTTCATAATAGCCCTTAGAGCCAAGCCTTGTAGCCAAACGCTATACATTAAGTGTGTATATGCCAAGCACTGTTAAAATTTGTAGCGAACAAATAACAATGGGAGGAGCCGATTGGGGCAGTCACTCTACGTGAGTGGACTGTGTTATATAATAAGTGGGAGGAACCAATGGGGAAAGCCAACTCTACGCAATTTGACAATTATATATATATTTACAACACAATATATTGTATAGACCTTCGCGGTCCACCTTAACTCCAAACTCCACGTCAACGCTTCCAACTATGGTTTCATCAGGCGATTCCTATTTCCATCACAAAATTTTAATTAATGCCCCTGACATGTGCGGAGATAAAGAAATATTAGGTGCCCGTCATGACTGGAGGACAAAAAAACCTGCGAGCAAAACCTGCGAGCGCTATATTTCTTTATCTCCCCCACATGTCCGGAGCATTAATTAAAATTTTGTGATGGAAATAGGAATTTCCGTTTCATCATAATCGACGTGTATTTGATGCCACATAAGCCCTACTCAAAGTGCTCGACGCTATAGCAATGAATGCTTACGAGGAATGCCGGGGTAAGCCCACCGAGCGGGGTCCACAGCCAATAGTCAAACCCGCTCCCTATAGTTCCTGACATAAGCCATCAATGCAATCGCTAAGAGCTACCGAGGTACGCCTCTGGACGAGACCCGCTGTGCCACGAGAGCCCGTTCAATTCTGCTCGGCGCGTAGCCTTCGACACTTCCAAAATCATTGCTAGGTTAAGCATCAGATTGTTGGGCTCCACCCGCTCTGATCCAGCCCGACATTGCAACTTTATACGCCATATAAATCCTCCAGTTGTTCAACCTCCGAGATGACAAGTCCCGATTCTTACCTTCCTGGTCACGCAGATTCGGGTTCCAAACAATTCTACCAGGGTTAGATCACCGGGCGAGGTCCACTTACCATGTCTGCTTGGCACGCAGTCGAACGAAAATCTGTTATATGCTCTTCTTGAACCTCCAGGCGAGACCACGCTCCACGTGATCCTGGTCCTTGACGCCCACTCTCTTCCTTATCTGCTCCTTGATCCTTCCGACTTAAATTCTCCAGCTCGACGCTTGTCAAGTGACGACAAACCTTAGCTTTTGTCTCTCGGTGCCGTCATTTGATGGACTCTGCCCGACGCCAAATACCCGATCCTTTGCAATGCTGCAACTTTAACCGGTGGGAAACCTTATTCTAGCACGACACTGTCATTTAATGTCTCCGACGCTGTCAAGTGACGGATTCTCGTCAACTCAATCAATAAAATGACTAATTATCGGCCATTCCTCTGTGCTTGATTCCTCTTCGACATGTTTTTGTGGTTTCCTCTGATTCATTCTTCCCAATGCTAACTTGGTTCAGGTTTCTCATAAATATGAAAGCTCTTATCCCTCCTGACCTTGTACCTGCACACGGTTCTGAAACTACTTCCTTGGAGTTTCGACTCCGTCTACAACAAATTCACATCCAATAATGAATCACCTTAACATCTATGCTCACATGCGGGGACTGTCTCCAATCACGTGTTATAAGGGTTCATAAATCCATTAAATTAACATACTTTGGGACAAAATAAGCCATCATTTATACAACAGTAGTTACAAAATTACAGAGGCCTCCCCCTCGTGGCCAGATTTACAACATATTAGCCCTACTTGACATTGAAGCCCAAGCTTTGACTTTCACAACCTCTCACTGTTCTATTCAGTGCACACCCACACACCTCTTGCCCTATTCCAAATATTATTATTTTTTTACATACAAAGGAATTCTGAGCTAATTCAGTGCAGATCCAAAGAATCCTCACCTAAACCTCTAATATAGGATTTCTAGATCCACTATATCCTCAACAAATCTAAATAATTTTCTAACTTTCAAATATTCTCTAGATGTATTCCTATGAATATATTTGATTTCAATTTTCATTCCTAAATACATATTTTCTAGAATCTCTTTACAAACTTAGGAAAATACAAATAATTACAACCAATTAAGGAACCAACTCCCTTAATAAACAAACCCCCTAGTCTATTCAAAAAGGAATTTGACTTGGATGTCGAATGCTCCTTCATTAATAGCTCATCATCTTTCTTCTTGATTAATTTTATCTTGAATTTTATAAAGTGCCTCATATTTTTTTTTAATCATTGATACATTATTTGAGAAGAGTTTTTCAAATGCTTCCCATGTGAAATTTTGTCAAGTATCATAATCAATACTAATTTACCACACATCCGCCACTCTCTAGCTTCACCATTCAAATAAATAATTACTCTGAAAGGAGTCTTATAATTTTCCCTTATTAGTCTCAGCCATTCCCCATGATTGATTTCATTTTTATCTCTTGAGAATTCAAGTAGTGCCATTGATTCTCACTTATGGTCTATCTCAAACCCTCAATTACAACTTCAATATTTTAATAATAATGATATCCAATAATTTTATCATTTTCCAAGTATATTTTCCTATGTTTTCTCTTTTCAATAAATTTTGAATAACCCCAATTAGACATATCAATAAAAAGTTGTAATATGTTAAATCATCATACCTTTTAAGAACTTGTTTTGGAGTTTGTCCTTTTGGTCAACCATCCTTCTGGTGTATGTCTACAATTTTAGCCTTGCTAAGTCTGAATTTTTGGTCTATGGTACTTTGATATGTCTTCTTTGCAAATCCACAGGTCTATCCAAAATTTGACATGTTAAGTAAAAGTTATGGTAAATTTCCCAAAATGATCTAATTTTTAGCCTCTTCTTGAGAGAGAAGAGCCAATTGTTGAGAAATTTAATTACTTTAACTTGCTAATCATTAAATTATCAATTAGGATGCTCATTAGCTTATGATATATGTGGGGCCAAGTAAGAAGATTCTAATCTATTACAATTAACTTGTTTGATAAATAATTTACATAAATTGAAGTCAAGTGGAAATGTGCTTTGTTCTTTAATGGTTGATATGGCTCTGTTTTGGTTTAGTTAACAAATAAAGTATTAATTCTCAACATTCACTTTCTCCGAAACTTGAATAATTCCTGTCGCTTTATCGAAGTTTGAAACTATAATCAAAAGAATAATTAAAATACCAAACACTGCTTAGATGATCTTATGGTCATAGTTTTAGGTCTTAGGACTTTTTATAGCCTTCTCAAGATTCCTTGGGCTAACAACGTTTAGATCTCTGGCTACAAATAAAACATGGTGTCAGAATTTTGTTATCACATTGTTTAATAATCAAAATGGATGAATACAAGTAAATAAGCAAAATTAAAATAGTAATTCAAGCCAACAACGTACAATCTAAAGGAAAGGAACGACACACATAACCAATGAAATAAATTGAAGCACCGACCTACATAAAAATTGAAATAACGTAGGATATACCGAAGAGAAGGTGCCTTGCCTCCTCCAACACACTCTGTGGAAAGACTACAATATTTTGTTGAAGTTTTGAAACAAAAGTCTTTATTTCAACATCAAATGATTGAGAAATACAACATTTCTTGTGTAGCTTTGCCCTTTGTTGCTTGAGTGATTGGATAACAATTAAAACTCAGCTATATAACCCCCCCCCAAGAAGGATAAAGTTTTTGTGTTTAAAATTAAATTTGAAAGGTTGAAAAAGGTAAGCGTTAACATCCATGTGAACCATCCCTTGCATACAAGGGTTACTCAATCATCAAATTATTTAACTTAAGACAAGTTTGGTTGCTCTCCATTGGTTGGATGAGAAGGAAAGAAAGTAAGTTTGATTTCTAGATCATTGTGGTGATATGGAGCATCCAATTTAGAGTAGATTGACTAAGAGAATTCACCGATGCTTTTTTTGCATGGAGTGGGTGGACTGAAACTTTGAACATAGCTCTAAATGTGAACAAATGGTTTTTTGATTAGTTTTAACAACATGGAAGAATCACATCATCATTCATCACAAAACCTAGATGCCCGAATTTGCTCACATGTGGAAGAATCATCATGAATATCAAGGAACTATTGTATTTCCTGTAACTTCTACCAGATTTCCTATCTATTACCGAATTTCTTGAAGGATGTCATAAAACACTATTGGACCTCCAAAAGTAAACATGAATCACAGAATCCACTCCAAGTAGTCATCAAAACATGGGAAATCATTAGGTTTAATATTCACTCAACTCATTAAACTCTTATGATGGAGTGGGTAGGATGTGGTAGAATGAATTATAAATCAGTGGAAATGAACAATAAATGTAATAGTAGGATTAAGTAGTAATTATAAACTTATCAATGATGAGGCTCAACATCCTCCCCACACTGAAGTCTTTGCATGTTCTCAAACAACAAGGACATAAATACTATCTAGGTCATGATGGTGCTTTGTATTCTTTATCCCTTGTATGATATGATTGATTCTTGCCTTTTTTATTTTCTTTTTCATTTTTTTTCTTCTACTTGGCAAGAGGGATTTGCATTGTAGCCAAACCAGATATGGATTTCTAATATGAAACATGGATATTGAAATAATGCATTTCTACAAAATCAAGCTTGTGGTGATATTCTACAAGACTTGAATAGAAGAGGTTTGTCTTACCCTCAGACTTCTGTAAAGTTTAATAGAGTCAACAAGAATGGGGCAATGGTGATGTACAAAAAGGAATTAAAGGGAAGGGAGTAGGAAGTGAGATATAAAGGGATGAAGGAAAAGAGCTTTAGGAGTTCTTTGTGCATAAATTCCTAAGTTAGATGACTACGTAGAAATAGAGATTCCTTACTCAATTTCCTTTATTGATGTATGATAATATGAAGAACACAAGCACTGGGATTCTATTTGCATAGTCCAAAAATATTTCTGCTGGAGATTGGATAAGGAACTGTTGTAAAAAGATTGAGCACACACTATGGATCACTGAAATAACATTGTTAATGCTAAACTTGAAGAAGAAATGATGAAAATGTAAATGAAGCGGGACAATAGACTAATGTGTGGATGAGTAAGCAAGGGTGGTTGCCTCAAGCTCTATAATGAGACAATGCTCTACAAGGTTGAAACAAGCTATGTCACAACTTTACATTTACTCTCTTTTTGAAGCAAACTGCCTTGCTTACTTCAACAATGAAATTGCCCTTTTTATTTGCAAAGAATCAAAACACTACAAATGTTGTACATAAGATGAAACCATGAAGTCTTCATGAAATCCAAATATCATGGTACAATTTTCATCACTTGAATAAGTGTACTGATGTCAAACATGAGAAAATTCGTTGGATTACCGACCATTGGTGTATGTCATTAACTAACGCAAGTCAACTCAACACCGATGTCAATGAGTGTCAAAGTATCATAGTACATTTTGATAGGTACAAATGAATGAGTTGAAGTTGGTTCACCTGTAAAATATGACGATCAAGAGACATTGATGCATTCCCATTTTTATTAGTGAGGAATCTTGCGATTAATGGATGCAAGTTCCAAGATACAATTCAAAGTGCCTAGTCCTGAACCCAGATAATATGTTGAAGTCATTGGAATAAGACTAAATTATCTACAATGAATACAAAAGTTTTTTAGAATAATGATATGAAAGTTTGAATTAACAACACATTGCACAAAAGAGCATGGATTCTACCCATTATAAATCTTTTTTTTGAACATAATTTATTCCTAGTTTCGTCAAAGAGTTGGTTTTCATAGCTAAGCCTATTTTTGTCTTTACCTTTTTCAAATTTTCCTTTTTTCTTAATGTTTTTTTTTTTTTTTTAATTTTCAAATGGAAATAGAATCATAAAGTAGGAGTGGGAAGGTTTTCCTCCTAAATTTTCAATTTCATCTCATTTTTTTAATGCACATTTGCGATAAATTATTCTTTGGTCATGGGCCTATGATACAACCTCGGTCGATGAACATTCACTAGAAATGAGAGTTGTTTTTTTAATCAATTGTCTTGACCTAGACTGAAACATTCTAAAAAACAATTTCTATTTCATAGGGCCAAAACTAGCGAGTGGATAGTTTCCCTTTGAAATTTGTGAACTTAAAGTCGAAAAGGAGAGCCAAATCATCTGATTTGAACTGCTTCTTTCTAGTGAATCTATCATGCTAATTGGTCCTTTGTTTCTAGATGAGAGTGGTTTATTGAATATCCTTCTATTTGATCTCATTTAATTCATTGAGTTGCATCATCCTTTGTTGCTATTCATATGAAAGGTTCAATTCCAATTGAGCTGCAATCCTAAAAGTTTTAACTTGAAACTTTATGAGGAGAAGGATTCAGACTTGCTTCCCATTAACCAACTCATAGGGTGTAGCTTTCACACCTCCATGATACTGTTGAGCTTCTGCAGACCCCATTTTGTCACCATAAGGAAAATGACCTCAAATCCAGATCCCTCGCTATCCAAAGAACCCTTCTCAGTAATCCCCTATAAAGTCATAAGAAAAACCATTTTTAAGATACCAAGAATCTTGGATTACATTGCTTAAAGACCCTAATTTTAAGCAGTGTCACACCTTTCCTAGACACAAACTATGACACTGTAGGTTCATTCATTGACACTTGCGTAGTCTAACACACTGTTCTCCATTACAGAGTGTGACACCCTTTCAACATGGGTAAAAATAAAAAAGTAAATTCTAGAACCTTGTTGAGGAATCTTCCCTTAACCAACTAGACCTAGAGCTCCTACCTCTTTGGACCTCATCCCAGGAATGATGGATCTCATCTCCCTTATCATGGAACCAATCCCCTTTAATTATGGATCTCATCACTTGGAAGATGAATCTCCAACCTCCTCTCCTCTCCAATAAATACAATGCATAATAAAGGAGTAGGGGTTGGATTTTGAGGTACCCTTATGATGTCAATTTGAAGAGCGATGGCTTACCATTGCAATAGGAAAGATTGGAGGTTTCTTGGAAGAGAGATTATGACATCAAGGCCAAAAGGGTTGTAATATTGTCTTCCTATTTTTAATACAAAGTGCACTTTTTTTTCTCATACGTTGTGTTCAATGTTTACATATGTATATCAAAACCCCTTCATCTTTTGGTTAGAAATAACTTGAATTCATTTATATATATTGATGCTTTGATCTTGTGTTGTTTCTGTCATTGAATATTAGGGTGTGAAAATGGAGCAAGATCTTAAGCAAGGATTGAATGTTTATTTCAGTCCTCGGGTAAGTTTACTTCTGAATGATCCAAGTATTTCTAGAGAAGAATTAGTGTATTTTGTCTTGATTGTTACTAGGCTTGGTTTCCAAGCCTAGGGAGATCTTGTTCGGTCAGTAGAACGAGATTTGTCTTGATAATAATTTGGCGACTCCACTAGGGGCCGATTGATTTATTTAGTGGCTTCATTTGCCCACTATTGCCTTCTCACATTTTTAAGTTTTTTTTATCCTTAAAATTCAAATTTTAGAAGCCTTTCAAGAGTTTTTGGTTTTTTTCTTTACGTGTCTGCCTATCGCGCTGTTCTTTCAGCAACAGAGAGACACCTTGCACAATTTACCTTCACAAAAAGTGTGAAACCACATTGGTGTCAACTCTGTAAGTGCAACAATATTAGAAAAAGTCAAATAACTAGGGTTTTACCTTTTGGGTTGAATTTTTTTTTCATTCTATGATTTTTTGTGTTTGTGTTCACCTGGGAAAAGTCAACATTAGTTTTTAAATGCGTGTTTGTTTGTCTCCTTGAGAAATCACTTATCTTTACATTCTATGGTTTTTGGTGTTTGGTTGATTTTCTAATCTATTAAGAAGAGTCTTTGGATTTTGAAATTGCTTTTGATTCTTTTATTTCTTTTAGTTGAATTGATCAAAACATTTATTCTTTCCTGTTGTAAAGAATTATTTGATTAATAATATTTTAAAACCTAGTGTTCTCATTGAAAGATCACTTTGATTTTTTTTGTATGCTTGTTTTGAACATAGAATGAAAATTTGCTTGGATTGATTTGCATTTGAAAATTAGTGCATGAGAGGATTTATGATATTTTTCTCTTGTTAATCAATTCTTGCGTTATAGTGTATTTGATTTTGAAAGAGTGCTTTGGAATCATTTGAGTTTGAATTAAAAGAGATTTGTAGAAGATCAAATTTTTCATTCTTGAAAATTGAATGAAATATTATCTCTTTTGTAGATAAGATTCATCGAAGTGAATAAATATATATTTCATGTTAGCTACATTGAAATTGAGTTATTACATTGGTTGATTATCATACATATTTGACTACTTTCATAAGAAGAAAAACAATAAAATCAATTAAAATTTACCAAGGCATTAATTAATCACATCATATTTAGTGGATCTAGGTTAGAAGATGTGTTCCAATGTCTATAAACATAGGATATGTCATTAATTATCTGCGTTACATCTGCGGGTGGTCGGTATTCCATATATGGCAAGTATATCATAATGCTTCCCATCGTACAAGACACATTAGACAACACTAATACAGACTGAGCTTACATGTACTCTTGGGTATATTGGAAGACCCCCTCTAGGTTGCAAACTATCCATAAGTATCCGAGTTAGTTGTCTTGTTGTTTTTGATACACCGAACACAACATTCAGGGAGATTTTCTGCACGTACTTAACAACATAATGTAGTTTACAATAGCCCAGTAACCTTTCATACCTAGTATCCCTTTTGTTTATTTTGTTTATTTTAATTGGTAAAATTGTGAAATTGATCATCATATACCGATCATTTTTCTTCATTAAAAATTCATTTTGGCGGATCAACCTCGATGTTCTCGTAGGATGCAGTGTTTATCCCCTGAGATTCCACCTGAATCATCCAGTGCTACGAGACCTACAGTTACTGAACCTGAAGTAACAATACCTGAGACATATTCACTTGGTGTTACAGGACATGAAGTAACCATATCTAAGGTAACTCAAGCACGAATAGTAGAATCAAAAGTGGTTCAATATGAACTTGAAATAACCAAAATTCTTTAACTAGAAGTAATTTAAGGTGAACTTGAACTACCTAAACCATAAATAACTGAACTCGAAACTGAAATAACTGGGTTTGAAATTTCAAAACCTGAATATGTACATGAAGAGTGGTTCATCGAACCAGTAACTCCAAAAGATCACGTTTCATATTCACTTGGTCCAGTTTCTACTCCTCTATTGGTCACATCACAATAGTTTGTAACTTTAGATGTTGAAACAAAAAATTACCACCTGGTCGTTTAAGTATTGAAGAAATTACTCAAGCACCTACTACAAGTGATTGTACTCTTCTTTCATAAGACCTTGTAGTAGTTGAAATTTCACCTCCTTTTCGACCAGATCCTTGGTATACAACTCCTTTATCTTATTTACCTAGGGGAACTCCAAGTTTACACACTCATTTACCTTTCTTAGTAAGGTGAACCATGACAAAATACTCAACTGTATATCAACCTTCATCCACTCTGAAAAGTGGACATAGTCAATTAAATATGACTTCCATGTTTACTGGACCTCCATAATAATTTATATATGGTGGACCCTCTATACCTACTAGGTATCAATCACTCAATGAGACTTTTTGAGGAGCCACATCATATCTTCCTTCTCATATTTCCAATTGGTCTTCTAGAATCTCGTACTGTTTACGATCAATTAATTTAGCATCTACTTCCCAAACCATGGCATTTTCACAAGCTTCCATGTTTGAAGTGGCATCAACATTTGACCAACAAGTAAATATCTTATTTGGTAGTGGAGGTACCCCTCAACAAACCCTAGCTGGATCTTACTTTCCGACGGGTTAAATTTTCTTATGGAACATATTTTTCTCTGGGCGAGAAACCTCTTAGAGGACCCTATCCTTCATATATGGGATCGTCTATTGGTGGAACCTATCCAATCCTTGGTCAAATACCTTAGGTAGGTACGAGTCAACCTATTGTAACTTAGCGCTTGATTAGTGCTCTATTCCTAGGATTCAGAGGTACTATTTGGAACCCTGATTTTGGTGCTACTCCCAAGTGTCCTTATGGTCAAGCTGCTTTGGTTAGTCCTCAAGTGTCTTCTTATCAAGCTGTCCAAACCACTGGCCAGACTATACCTCATACCCCTATTCAGCAACATGTTCTAAGTACTCCACAAACACCTGTTCAACAACCTATTATGAGTACCTTGCAAACACCTATTCAACAACCTATTCAAACTACACCTCAAACACCTGTACAAACTACACAACAAATGACTATTGAACCTTAGGTATTGGTCCAATAACTTGTGAAAACGTTACCTCAAGAAACTGTGCATCAACCTAGTCCAATTATACCTCAAATCCCTATAGGTTAGAATTTTCAAGCTACTCTACAGATCCCTTTTGGTCAACTTATCCCATATGTGCCCTAAATTCCATATCAAGGTCAATATTTTCTAGGTTAGCCTATTCCAGGTCAATATCAAATACCTTTTCAGCATCAACCATTTGTACGTCAACCTTTACAAGGCCAACCTTTTCAAGGCCAACCCTTTCAAGGTCAACCCTTCCGAGGAAAACCTTTTCAAATATATCCATTTATAATTTAACTTGGTACGATTTACCCTGGCTACTCTGGCACAATACCAAGTGGACCTTATCCTCAAGGTTATCAATATTCTCAACATGATTTTAACTGGTAGTTACCTTTTATTGCAACTCTTGATTTACCCGATTTATCAGGACTAAATAATGACCCAATTTATCATTATCCTTTTTTGCTGGAAATTCCTGCTAAGTTACCCAATGGTATCCTTAAGTTTGATGGAAAGCCTAGTGAATACCCATTGAATCATGTCATGACTTATCATTTGTGGTGTTCCTTGAACTCCTTGAATACTGATTCTATTCATTTATGTATTTTCCAAACAACTCTAACATGTTTTAAAGTGAAATGGTATGTTGAGCTACCACGTGCGTATTTTCATAACTTCAATTCCTTAGAAAACAATTTTTTTAACTCACTTTCATTTACATGTCCGATATGAGAGTGGTACCGAGCTTTTAACCTCTTTAAAGAAGTCAGAATTTACTCATATCTCTAATCATATACATGAGTGGAGACGTCTCCTCAATTATTAAAAGCTTTTATACCAAATCAAATATTAGCTGAGTGGTTTATCAAATATTTGCTTCCTACTATTACGGAATATGTTGCTAAAGGAGGAGTTGTTACTGAAGCACAAGTTATTTCTCATTCCCAGTACTTAGATTTGCTTTATTCACATTCTGGCACATTGTACGAAAAAGTTATGAATGCTCCTCGCCGATCGAACATAGTTCCATCAGCCTAGACAAGATCACACAGTGCTGATGGTGTGGTTGGTTTTGTTAGTCAAGAGTCCGTGACTAAACAATCTAGTCACTCTAATCCAAAGTCCACTCCCACTGCTACTAGTCAAAATTCACCTTCTCTTGCTACTACTCCTGTTACTTCTGAGATTAATGGAGTCTAATCCCCAAAGACTGTTAAGTCTCAGCAACCTGGAAGTAAGAAAATGGAAAAGTTAAAGCAAAACAAGATTCCCAATAATAGGATAAACAAAAAACTCAACCTCTTGAGGAAAAGTGTAAACCATGGTATCCTTGTCTTATCTATGATGAGGAGCATTATACTAAGGAATGTACACACCATGCAAAAGTAGACTGTTTTATAAAAGGTACACCTAATGCACCGACTATTTTGACAGATCCTGTTTCCTCTTAGGAAACTAAAATGGTTTTCAAACACCTGTCTTCTTCTTCCCAACACTTTGTTGATATCATGATGATGTCTGCTCAGTCTGCTCAAGTTATGGAAACAACAAGATCAAAGACTATGGTTCTCAAAATAATTCAAATGGAAGCACTACAAAACAACCTTCCACATCGGCCCCGCCTCCTTCTGATCCTCTATAGATCGAGCAATCAGTTCCTGAAACAACAATTCACCCTTCTCCTAAAGGCGTTATTTGAAAGTCATTTTTTAATCCGCATGCTTGAGTAACTCAAAATTTTAATATTGTTGAAGACTTGGCTCAAGCTCCTTCAACAGTGTCATCTCTTTAAGTACTTCAAACGTGCCCAACACAACAAAAATTATTGTTATCATCTATTGGTGGAATTGATCCAAAGGATTCTAAATTGATAGTCTTTGATCTTGAGAATCATCAACCTAGACTCACGCATCAACTAGCATTCATGATTCTAGTTTTTGTTAAAACCAAACGAGTGTTTTGTATAGAAATTGATGAGGGATCTTCTACCTATATCATATCTACTACTTGCTGGAAAGCTTTAGGCTCTCCAACACTCAATCAATCTCATACCACTTTGAAAGAATTCAATGGAAGAGGATTCAAACCCTATGGCATTTTAAATGACTTACCCATGGAATTAGAGGGTAAAAAAATGTTTTTGAGGTAGAGGTCGTTGATGCTCAACTCGACTCAACCTTTTACTAGGTCGGAATTGGACTTATGCCATGTTTGCAGTAGTCTCTTCACTGTTTCAAATGATACTATTTCCCCACCAAGGGAGAATAGTTAAAGTAGACCAACTAACATTTTACACCTCTGATCCAAATATCACTAATAGTTTACCCTTTGTGGTAAAAATTCCTAGTCCTTATGAGAATGTTAGTGTGTGATCCAGATTTAAACAGGAACGCAATAAAATACAGAGATAACCATATACACAAAGATGCAGCGGAAATAATACTTCATTTCATTAATGGAAAATACTGAAATATGCTTACAACCGGAAATAGAAATAAACCAGCTAGGGCGATGGTAGCTTATCTCTGAGAAGAGATGTGTGGCTACATGCCTCTAAACTGTGTTACAATGAGGCTCGAAAGGCTCGAAGGCCTATTTATTGTTGAGAAACAATGGAAAAAAACCCTTCACATTCCAAAACCTAACCCTGGAAGATGAAACGCCAAATTGTGGGCCCCGTTTTTGGGTAAGTTGGTACATCAACTTCCCGGGGTCGCGAATTGGTCGTCTTATCCCCGTTTGACGCGCATGATAGCCCGTTGGAAAGATCTCTCCGAGGACTACGACGGAAAAGACGATTTTTAGTCACGAAAAATCACTGGCGGTAGATTTCCCAAAAAACGTCGTTAAGGGCCTCAAAATGGCTCCGGAAGTTTAGGACCCGAAAAACTGCTAAAAATAGTAAATTGTGCTGTAATTAAGGAAACTGAAAAAAACTGCACAAAGCACTAGAGGGGATCCAAGTCGAATTAGCGGGTGGCCACCAATATCCACTTGGATCATTACTCC
>APFE031408970.1:67082-83627 GCA_000404065.3 Pinus taeda
TTGACGCGCATGATAGCCCGTTGGAAAGATATCTCCGAGGACTACGACGGAAAAGACGATTTTTAGTCACGAAAAATCACTGGCGGTAGATTTCCCAAAAAACGTCGTTAAGGGCCTCAAAATGGCTCCGGAAGTTTAGGACCCGAAAAACTGCTAAAAATAGTAAATTGTGCTGTAATTAAGGAAACTGAAAAAAACTGCACAAAGCACTAGAGGGGATCCAAGTCGAATTAGCGGGTGGCCACCAATATCCACTTGGATCAGTGTGGGTCTTCTCAAAGACTCATCATTAATGGGAACTTTTGTACTTCATCCACCCGATTTTCCTACCACGGGCGCACAAATAAATTTGATATCGTCCAATATCAATTCTTATGATCCATGGATAGTACCTACCAAGTCTTATTATAATATCTATGATGATCGAATGCCATCTAGTCCAATTGAATAAGATTATGAAGAAATCCATTTGGCCTCTGCAGTAATTTCTACACCAGACAATCGAGTGAACCCGGTAGTCAATGAGTATTCTCAATCTTCATGGTTAATTTGTATGTCAAACCATGATCCTTTTGATGGTGTTTTCCCTACAGATGAAAGGATAATGGAGATAATGTCTTCACAGGAAAAACCATGGGATGATAATCATCATCATTCCTCTTTTCTACCAAAATTAGAAGTTATTGAGAATAATTTTGATCCATTATTTTTACCTGAGATAGTTGCACAAGAACAAAGTCCTCTTTCGATTTACGAGGTAAGTTTTGAAAGGAATTTAGGGATTATATTTTCGACCATCCCGATTGACATCTTGGTACAACCAATAATTATTTAAAACATTCACATAGGTGCCTCTTGTTCTATGGAATAAATTCAAACTTACAAGGCCCTATTTCAAGAATTCCAAGACATATTCACTTGGGCATATGAGGAAATACTTGGAATTGACTCAAGTATTATTGTCCATGAAATAAATATTATCTGGATGCCAAGCCTATTAGGAGAATATCATGTCCAATGCATCCATGAAAAGCTACTGCTATCAAGGTTGAAGTTGGAAAACTTCTAAAAGACGGTTTTATATAACCTGTTCCTTTAACCCATTAGGTCTCAAATATCGTCCTGATTATGAGGAAGCAAGGTACCATTGGAGTGTGCATTGATTATATAGATATTAGTAAAGATTTTCCAAAGGACAATTATCCAACTCCTTTCATTAACCAAATCATCGATGATTGTGTTAAAAATGAAATGTTTTCATATATGGATGGATTTTCCAGATATAATCAAATAAGCATACTCCCTCCTGACCAACATAAAATCACTTTTATTTTCCCTTGGGGAAATTTTGCCTATCGAAAGATTCCTTTTGGTATTAAAAACATTGGTGCAACTTTCGAAAGAGCCATGTCCTATGCCTTTGATGACATCAAACATATTTTTCAAACTTATCTTGATGACTTACGTACTCACTCTAAGAAATATCAAGATCACCCAATGCATCTATGAGCAATATTTTTATGATGCAAGCGTTACAGTTTTTTCTTGAACCCACAAAAATGTGTTTTTTGTGTGGTATCTGGTTGATACCTAGCTTTCCTAGTATCTAAGGAAGGAATCCACATTGGTCCACTAAAGGTTCAGGTTATACTCAATCTACCTGCTCCTTCTAACCTTTGCCAAGTCCAAAGTTTACAATGGAAGGAAAATTTTTACGTTCATTTGTACTCAATTATGCTGAGCTTACTAAAGGTTTCACCCAATTATTGAAAAAAGGGGTTCCTTTTCTTTGGGATGATATAGTCCAAAAATATTTCAATGCTTTGAAGGATGTGTTGACTCACACACCTTTGTTACACCCCCCTAATTATTATCGAGATTATTTTTTATATGTAGCTGCCTCAGACAATACTATTGCTATGGTGCTTGCCCAGGAAGACGATGCAAACGATGAACATGTGATTTAATGCCCGAGTAGAAATCTTACAAGAACAAAAATGAAGTACTCACATGTGGAGAAATTGGATTTGGAAGTTGTGCAAGCTGTCCGATGGTTTTGACACTACATATTACTTCACAAAATGACAATGGTTTCTGATTGCAACCCTATTATTTATATCCTTACTCATCAATTGCTTGGGAGAAGTACTTGAAGTGTATTTTTATTCCACAAGAGTTTGCTTTAGAATTTGTCAAATCGAAGTATAAGAAATCCTTAGTCTTTGCTGAATTAATCTATGACCTTTCCTATACTGAAACATAGACAATAAGTGAAGATTCCATTCTTAGCGAGACACTATTTTTGTTCAATTCAGATGACCCCTGGTATGGAGATATCATTTATCTCCAAACCCAAACTTGTCGGCCTGAACTATCTCGTTTTGAACACTGTCAAATACGATACCAAGAAAAACACTATCTTATCATCGATGATACTCTTTATCACCGTGGTATCAATCTTATTTTTTGACAATGTTTAACTCATTGAGAAGTTGAGAAAACCCTAAAATATTGCTATTATAGAGGATGGAGGGAATATCTATAGTTACACTACAACCCAAAATATCCTGGACATAGGTCATTTTTGGCCTACCATGTTTAAAGATTACATTTTAGCAGTCCAAAAATGTCATCCCTGCCAGACATATAATAAAAAATTGCATGCTCCACCTGCTCATTTATATCCAGTAGTTGTTGTTTCTCCTTTTTCTAAATGGGGCATAAGATTTATGACATGTAACCTTCACTCGACTGTGGGGCATGGTTATATTATCATTTCAGTCAATTATTTCACAAAATGGGCCGAGGTGATGCCTACATTTGCTAAAAGTTGTAAAGCTATTGCATTATTCGTATTCAATCACATTATTGCATGATTTAGCGTACCAAAAGTCATCATCACGGACCATGGCACACATTTACAAAATTAATTGATGTCCAAGTTAACTACTAAGTTGGGGCTATTCCACGATAGGTCTACCCCTTATTATCCATAAGCCAATGGCTAGGTTGAAGCCATGAACAAGGTTTTGAAAACGATGCTTCAGTGATTGTAGGGATTCATTGATTGAATTGACACATAATACTTTATTCAGAATTATGGGCATACTATACTTCAATAAAAAAAAGAACTGTATTTACACCTTTCTAGTTAGTTTATGGTCTAGAAGCTATTTTATCGATTGAACGTGAAATCCCATCTTTGAAACTACCCGTCGAACTTCTCCCTGCTACTTCTACTGAGGAAGAATATTTGTTGCACTTAAGGTGTTTAGATGAAACTCATTGTTATGATGCATTGGATAACGAGACCCATAAGAAATGAATTAAAGCATAATTTGATAAAATTGTTAACCCTTGCATATTTTTTGAAGGTGACTTGGTCCTATTATATGACCAAGAGCACGATAAGCTAGGAGTTGGTAACCTTGAGCTGATGTGGTTTAACCCTTACATAGTCAAATGTGTACTTGCAAAGGGGGGCTATGAACTAGTGGATTATGAAAATAACTTTGGCTCAGCCTTAAAATGGGTTGTATCTAAAAAATTACCATGCCTACAATTTTTATGCATATGTACTTTGTACATTATTGCACCGTGTTTTTTGGTGTGCTGCAATTTATTTTTTCTTACGAGCTTCTTTGTTTCCCCTAATTATATTTTACACTTGGTTTGTAGATGTCAATGTTACCTCAACCTTACATTGGCTATGCTGATGGTGCTAGTAATAATACCCAAAATATTTCTTTCGTTCCATGGGAAATTTATACACCTACGGATGAGTTAGTGAGTCTGCATGGAATTTGCCTTGGTTGAACAACTAACAACATTGCAGAGTATAGTGTAGTCATTGAAATCGTACCTGATGCCATTTCCATTGGTATTCTTTTTCTAGTTGTTAGATTGGATTCTCAACTCATGGTATTATATTTTAGCAACGTTTATTCAACCATAAGTCTGTCAATGTTAAGGATGTTTTTGCGGCTGCATCTCTTCGAAAGGGAATTTGATTACATTGAATATCAACATATTCCAAGACATTTAAATACATTAACCGACACATTGGAAAACTATGTATTAAATTGACATTTTCAACATTTATAAAAAGAAACGATAGCCATTCATATCTTGCACAAAAGTAGGTAGAGTAAATAAAAGAAGTCTCCATAGATTAATATGTCTATAATTTTTTTTTGGTTTTTACAAAAATGGTGTGCAAGACATATGAGGCCCACAACCTTTTATTATCTGCATACATGCCGATCAAACTAAAAAGAAAAAATATATCTCAAAATATTGGGAACTAAGCATGGTGCTTATGATAACAAATGATGGCACGAGAATAACAAATGACCAGTCCGTTTAGGTACTCCTGTTGTATGCCTATGTTAATGAGGAGGAAGTTCATCAATTCCGATGCCTGGAATATCCAAAGTTATCGTTTCAAGGTTCTCCTTGATCTTAGCTAAGGTCTCTACTACCATAAGATCCTGCTCGACAATAAACACTAGTTGTTCACCACACCTAGCTATTAGTGACAGTGTTGTTAGTTTGACTAGTCCAATGTTTTCATGGTATTTAGATAGTTAGTCTTGTCACATAGTTAAAAGCACAAAAAAAACTTGGAAAGACTGAAAAAGACAAAATAACCAAATTGAGAAGTTTTACCTAAGTCACCCAACTGCATTCCTTTAGAAAGAGGAATATCAGGATCACCCCTAAAATCTACACTTGTGTATGAGTAATCTTCGACCATGAGAATCTACTAACTGTAGGTTTTAACCCTGTACATAAATTACCTGCATACGAATTCTAAATCACAGGAAAAATAAAAATGCGAGAGCGTAACACATAAAACACATATACACAGAGATTTCCCACTGGATCTCAAAACCGAGACTACCAGCTTGATTTTTCATTATATTCCTTTCAATGTTACAATACATATTTATACATCCCGAAGCATCCAATACCATGGACCGAAAACCATCGCGTCCAAAACCATGGACCGAAAACCATAGGTAGGTTCGCCCAACCTAATATAGGGTCCAAAAAAAATTTTCTCGGGCGCTGCCCCGAACCTCGTAGAGGGGGGCTACCCACCACCCAAACCCCTTAGACAGGGGGGGCTCCCCCCCCCCGTGACCCCCACTGGCAATCGGCGCAACGAAGGGGGCTTCCGGCCCCCCTCCAAACCCCGGTTCAACGTAGGTTTAGTCGTGGAAAGAATATAACCAACCCAACAATCTTCCCACTTGTTTTTCTTCCACAGGGAAACAAAGCTAGTCATATTTTCCAGCCCTAAATGCAATTGTCTCTACACCAAGGAAATTCTCAAAGCTCACAGATTGTCAATGCTCTGCAGTATTCTTCCAGCGTTGTCACCTTTACCAGCAACACCTTTTCTTCTATCATATCCCTCACAAAGTGATACTGAACATCAATGTGCTTTGCCTTTGAATGATAAGCAGGGTTCTTTGCCAAGAAAATTGCACTTTGGCTGTCACAGTCTATCCTTATATCTCCCTGTACTAACCCCAAACTTAGGAAAATACGAATGATTTCCTAATAATTACAACCAATTAGGGAACCAACTCCCTTAATAAACAAACCTCCTAATCTATTCAAAAAGGAATTTGACTTGGATGTCGAATGCTCCTTCATCAATAGCTCATCATCTTTCTTCTTGATTAATTTTATCTTGAATTTTATACAGTGCCTCATTTTTTATTATCATTGATACATTATTTGAGAAGAGTTTTTCAAATGCTTCCCATGTGAAATTTTGTCAAGTATCATAATCAATACTAATTTACCACACATCAGCCACTCTCTAGCTTCACCATTCAAATAAATAATTACTCTGAAAGGAGTCTTATAATTTTCCCTTATTAGTCTCGACCATTCCCCATGATTGATTTCATTTTTATCTCTTGAGAATTCAAGTAGTGCCATTGATTCTCACTTATGTCTTGAGAATTCAAGTAGTGCCATTGATTCTCACTTATGGTCTAACTCAAACCCTTGATTACAACTTCAATATTTTAATAATAATGATATCCAATAATTTTATCATTTTCCAGGTATATTTTCCTATGTTTTCTATTTTCAATAAATTTTGAATCACCCCAATTAGACATATCAATAAAAAGTTGTAATATGTTAAATCATCCTACCTTTTAAGAACTCATTTTGAAGTTTGTTCTTTTGGTCAACCATCCTTCTGGTGTATATCTACAATTTTAGCCTTGCTAAGTCTAAATTTTTGGTCTATGGTACTTTGATATGTCTTCTTTGCAAATCCACAGGTCTATCCAAAATTTGATATGTTAAGTAAAAGCTATGGTAAATTTCCCAAAATGATCTAATTTTTAGCCTCTTCTTGAGAGAGAAGAGCCAATTGTTGAGAAATTTAATTACTTTAACTTGCTATTCATTAAATTATCAATTAGGATGCTCATTAGCTTATGATATATGTGGGGCCAAGTAAGAAGATTCTAATTAATTACAATTAACTTGTTTTTAAATAATTTACATAAATTGAAGTTAAGTGGAAATGTGCTTTGTTCTTTAATGGTTGATATGGCTCTGTTTTGGTTTAGTTAACAAATAAAGTATTAATTCTCAACATTCACTTTCTCCAAAACTTGAATAATTCTTGTAGCTTTATCGAAGTTTGAAACTATAATCAAAAGAATAATTAAACTACCAAACACTGCTTAGATGATCTTATGGTCATAGTTTTAGGTCTTAGGATGAATACAAGTAAATAAGCAAAATTAAAATAGTAATTCAAGCCAACAACGTAAAATCTAAAGGAAAGGAACGACACACATAACCAATGAAATAAATTGAAGCACCGACCTACATAAAAATTGAAATATCGTAGGGTATACCGAAGAGAAGGTGCCTTGCCTCCTCCAACACACTCTGCGGAAAGACTACAATATTTTGTTGAAGTTATGAAACAAAAGTCTTTATTTCAACATCAAATGATTGAGAAATACAACATTTCTTGTGTAGCTTTGTCCTTTGTTGCTTGAGTGATTGGATAACAATTAAAACTTAGCTATATAACCACCTGCGCCCCCCACCCCCCCAGAAGGATAAAGTTTTTGTGTTTAAAATTACATTTGAAAGGTTGAAAAAGGTAAGCATTAACATCCATGTGAACCATCCCTTGCATACAAGGGTTACTCAATCATCAAATCATTTAACTTAAGACAAGTTTGGTTGCTCTCCCTTGGTTGGATGAGAAGGAAAGAAAGTAAGTTTGATTTCTAGATCATTGTGGTGATATGGAGCATTCAATTTAGAGTAGATTGACTAAGAGAATTCACTGATGCTTTTGTGCATGGAGTGGGTGGACTGAAACTTTTAACATAGCTCTAAACATGAACAAATGGTTTTTTGATTAGTTTTAACAACATGGAAGCATGACATCATCATTCATCACAAAACCTAGATGCCCAAATTTGCTCACATGTGGAAGAATCATCATGAATATCAAGGAACTATTGTATTTCCTGTAACTTCTACCAGATTTCCTGTCTGTTACCGAATTTCTTGAAGGATGTCATAAAACACTATTGGACCTCCAAAAGTAATCATGAATCACAAAATCCACTCCAAGTAGTCATCAAAACATGGGAAATCATTATGTTTAATATTCACTCAACTAATTAAACTCTTATGATGGAGTGGGTAGGATGTGGTAGAATGAATTATAAATCGGCGGAAATGAACAATAAATGTAATAGTAGGATTAAGTAGTAATTATAAACTTATCAATGATGAGTCTCAACATCCTCCCCACATTGAAGTCTTTGCATGTTCTCAAACAACAAGGACATAAATACTATCTAGTTCATGATGGTGCTTTGTATTCTTTAATCCCTTGTATGATATGATTGATTCTTGCCTTTTTTATTTTCTTTTTCATTTTTTTCTTCTACTTGGCAAGAGGGATTTGCATTGTAGCCAAACCATATATGTATTTCTAATATGAAACATGGATATTGAAATAATGCATTTCTACAAAATCAAGCTTGTGGTGATATGCTACAAGACTTGAATAGAAGAGGTTTGTCTTACCCTCATACTTCTTTAAAGTTTAATAGAGTCAACAAGATTGGGGCAATGGTGATGTACAAAAAGGAATTAAAGGGAAGGGAGTAGGGAGTGAGATATAAAGGGATGAAGGAAAAGAGCTTTAGGAGAACACAAGCGCTGGGATTCTATTTGCATAGTCTAAAAATATTTTTGATGGAAATTGGATAAGGAACTGTTGTAAAAAGATTGAACACACTCTATGGATCACTGAAATAACATTGTTAATGCTAAACTTGAAGAAGAAATGATGAAAATGTAAATGAAACGGGACAATAGACTAATGTGTGGATGAGTAAGCAAGGGTCGCTGCCTCAAGCTCTATAATGAGACAATGCTCTACAAGGTTGAAACAAGCTATGTCACAACTTTACATTTACTCTCTTTTTTGAAGCAAACTGCCTTGCTTACTTCAACAATGAAATTGCCCTTTTTATTTGCAAAGAATCAAAACACTACAACTATTGTACATAAGATGAAACCATGAAGTCTTCATGAAATCGAAATATCATGGTATAATTTTCATCACTTGAATAAATGTACTGATGTCAAACATGAGAAAATTCGTTGGATTACCGGCCATTGGTGTATGTCATTAACTAACGTGAGTTAACTCAACACCGATGTCAATGAGTGTCAAAGTATCATAGTACATTTTGATAGGTACAAATGAATAAGTTGAAGTTGGTTCACCTGTAAAATATGAAGATCAAGAGACATTGATGCATTCCCATTTTTATCAATGAGGAATTTTGCGATTAATGGATGCAAGTTCCAAGGTACAATTCAAGGTGCCTAGTCCTGAACCCAGATAATATGTTGAAGTCATTGGAATAAGACTAAATTATCTACTATGAATACAAAAGTTTTTTAGAATAATGATATGAAAGGTTGAATTAACAACACACTGCACAGAAGAGCATGGATTCTACCCATTATAAATCTTTTCTTTGAACATAATTTATTCCTAGTTTCGTCAAAGAGTTGGTTTTCATAGCTAAGCCTATTTTTGTCTTTACCTTTTTCAAATTTTCCTTTTTTTTTAATGTGTTTTTTTCCAAATGGAAATAGAATCAAGAAGTAGGAGTGGGAAGGTTTTCCCCCTAACTTATCAATTCCGTCTCATTTTTTTAATGCACATTTGCAATAAATTATTCTTTGGTCATGGGCCTATGATACAACCTCGGCCATTGAACATTCACTAGAAAGAGAGTTGTTTTTTAATCAATTGTCTTGACCTAGACTGAAACATTCTAAAAAACAATTTCTATTTCATAGGGCCCCAACTAGCGAGTGGATAGTTTCCCTTTGAAATTTGTGAACTTAAAGTCGAAAAGGAGAGCCAAATCATCTGATTTGAACTGCTTCTTTCTAGTGAATCTATCATGCTAATTGGTTCTATGTTTCTAGATGAGAGTGGTTTATTGAATATCCTTCTATTTGATCTCATTTAATTCATTGAGTTGCATCATCCTTTGTTTCTATTCATATGAAAGGGTCAATTCCAATTGAGCTACAATCCTAAAAGTTTTAAATTGAAACTTTATGAGGAGAAGGATTCAGACTTGCTTCCCATTAACCAACTCATAGGGTGTAGCTTTCACACCTCCATGATACTGTTGAGCTTCTGCAGACCCCATTTTGTCACCATAAGGAAAATGACCCCAAATCCAGATCCCTCGCTATCCAAAGAACCCTTCTCAGTAATCCCCTATAAAGTCATAAGAAAAACCATTTTTAAGATACCAAGAATCTTGGATTACATTGCTTAAAGACCCTAATTTTAAGCAGTGTCACACCTTTCCTAGACACAAACTATGACACTGTAGGTTCATTCATTGACACTTGCGCAGTCTAACACACTGTTCTCCATTACAGAGTGTGACACCCTTTCAACATGGGTAAAAATAAAAAAGTAAATTCTAGAACCTTGTTGAGGAATCTTCCCTTAACCAACTAGACCTAGAGCTCCTATCTCTTTGGACCTCATCCCAGGAATGATGGATCTCATCTCCCTTTATCATGGAACCAATCCCCTTTAATTATGGATCTCATCACTTGGAAGATGAATCTCCAACCTCCTCTCCTCTCCAATAAATACAATGCATAATAAAGGAGTAGGGGTTGGATTTTGAGGTACCCTTATGATGTCAAATTGAAGAGCGATGGCTTACCATTGGAAGAGGAAAGATTGGAGGTTTCTTGGAAGAGAGATTATGACATCAAGGCCAAAAGGGTTGTAATATTGTCTTCCTATTTTTAATACAAAGTGCACTTTTTTTCTCATACATTGTGTTCAATGTTTACAAATGTATATCAAAACCCCTTCATCTTTTGGTTAGAAATAACTTGAATTCATTTATATATATTGATGCTTTGATCTTGTGTTGTTTCTGTCATTGCATATTCCATTTCAGGGAGTGAAAATGGAGCAAGATCTTAAGCAAACAAAGGATTGAATATTTATTTCAGTCCTCGGGTAAGTTTACTTCTGAATGATCCAAGTATTTCTAGAGAAAAATTAGTGTATTTTGTCTTGATTGTTACTAGGCTTGGTTTCCAAGCCTAGGGAGATCTTGTTTTGTCAGCAGAACGAGATTTGTCTTGATAATAATTTGGTGACTCCACTAGGGGCCGATTGAGTTATTTAGTAGCTTCATTTGCCCAATGTCACCTTCTCGCATTTCTAATTTTTTTTTTTATCCTTAAAATTCAAATTTTAGAAGCCTTTCAATAGTTTTTGGTTTTTTTCTTTATGTGTCTGCCTATCACACTGTTCTTTTAGCAACAGAGTGACACCTTGCACAATGTACCTTCACAAAAAGTGTGAAACCACATTGGTGTCAACTCTATAAGTGCAACAATATTGGAAAAAGTCAAATAACTAGGGTTTTACCTTCTGGGTTGAATTTTTTTTTCTTCTTTCTGTGATTTTTTGGGTTTGTGTTCACCTGGGAAAAGTCAACATTAGTTTTTAAATGCGTGTTTGTTTGTCTCCTTGAGAAATCACTTATCTTTACATTCTATGGTTTTTCGTGTTTGGTTGATTTTCTAATATATTAAGAAGAGTGTTTGGCTTTTGAAATTGCTTTTGATTATTTTATTTATTTTAGTTGAATTGATCAAAACATTTATTCTTTCCTGTTGTAAAGAATTATTTGATTAATAATATTTGAAAAGCTAGTGTTCTCATTGAAAGATCACTTTGATTTTTTTTGTATGCTTGTTTTGAACATAGAATGAAAATTTGCTTGGATTGATTTGCATTTGAAAATTAGTGCATGAGAGGATTTATGATATTTTTCTCTTGTTAATCAATTCTTGCGTTATAGTGTATTTGATTTTGAAAGAGTGCTTTGGAATCATTTGGGTTTGAATTAAAAGAGATTTGTAGAAGATCAAATTTTGCATTCTTGAAAATTGAATGAAATATTCTCTCTTTCATAGATAAGATTCATCGAAGTGAATAAATATATATTTTATGTTAGCTACATTGAATTTGAGTTATTACATTGGTTGATATCATACATATTTGACTACTTTCCTAAGAAGAAAAACAATAAAATCAATTAAAATTTACCAAGGCATTAATTAATCACATCATATTTAGTGGATCTAGGTTAGAAGATGTGTTCCAATGTCTATAAACATAGGATATGTCATTAATTATCTGCGTTACATATGCGGGTGGTCGATATTCCATATATGGCAAGTATATCATAATGCTTCCCATCGTGCAAGACACATTAGACAACACTAACACAGACTGAGATTACATGTACTTTCGGATATATTGGAAGACCCCCTCTAGGTTGCAAACTATCCATAAGTATTCGAGTTAGTTGTCTTGTTGTTTTTGATACACCGAACACAACATTCAGGGAGATTTCCTGCACGTACTTAACAACATAATGTAGTTTACAATAGCCCGGTAACCTTTCATACCTAGTATCCCTTTTGTTTATTTTAATTGGTAATTTTGAAATTGATTATCATATACCGTTAATTTTTCTTCATTAAAACTTCATTTTGGCGGATCAACCTCGACGTTCTCGTAGGAGGCAGTGTTTATCCCTTGAGATTCCACCTGAATCATCCAGTGCTACGAGACATATAGTTACTGAACCTGCAATAACAACACCTGAGACATATTCACTTGGTGTTACAGGACATGAAGTAACCGTATCTAAGGTAACTCAAGCACGAATAGTAGAATCAAAAGTGGTTCAATATGAACTTGAAATAACCAAAATTATTTAACGAGAAGTAATTTAAGGTGAACCTGAACTACCTAAACCATAAATAAGTGAACCTAAAACTGAAATAACTGGGTTTGAAATTTCAAAACCTGAATATGTACATGAATAGTGGTTCATCGAACCAGTAACTCCAAAAAATCACGTTTCATCTTCACTTGGTCCAGTTTCTACTCCTCTATTGGTCACATCACAATAATTTGTAACTATAGATGTTGAAACAAAAAATTACCACCTGGTTGTTTAAGTATTAAAGAAATTACTCAAGCACCTACTACAAGTGATTGTACTCTTCTTTCATAAGACCTTGTAGTAGTTGAAATTTCACCTCCTTTTCGACCAGATCCTTGGTATACAACTCCTTTATCTTATTTACCTAGTGGAACTCCAGGTTTACACACTCATTTACCTTTCTCAGTAAGGTGAACCATGACAAAATAATCAACTGTATATCAACCTTCATCCACTCTGAAAAGTGGACATAGTCAATTAAATATGACTTCCATGTTTACTGGACCTCCATAATCATTTATATATGGTGGACCCTCTATACCTACTAGGTATCAATCACTCAATGAGACTTTTTGAGGAGCCACATCATATCTTCCTTCTTCTCATATTTCCAATTGGTATTCTAGAATCTCATATTGTTTACGATCAATTAATATAGCATCTACTTCCCAAACCATGGAATTTTCAGAAGCTTCCATGTCTGAAGTGGCATCAACATTTGACCAACAAGTAAATATCTTATCTGGTAGTGGAGGTATCCCTCAACAAACCCCAGATGGATCTTACTATCCGACTTGGGTTAAATTTTCTTATGGAACATATTTTTCTCTGGGAGAGAAACCTCTTAGAGGACCCTATCCTTCATATATGGGATCATCTATTGGTGGAACCTATCTAACCCCTTGACAAATACCTTAGGTAGGTACGAGTCAACCTGTTGTAACTCAGTGCTTGATTAGTGCTCTATTTCTAGGAATCAGAGGTACTATTTGGAACCCTGATTTTGGTGCTACTCCCAAGTGTCCTTCTGGTCAAGCTGCTTAGATTATTCCTCAAGTGTCTTCTTATCAAGCTGTCCAAACCATTGGCCAGACTATACCTCATACCCCTATTCAACAACATGTTCTAAGTACTCCAAAAACACCTGTTCAAAAACCTATTCTGAGTACCCTGCAAACACCTATTCAACAACCTATTCCAACTACACCTCAAACACTTGTACAAACTACACAACAAATGACTATTGAACCTTAGGTATTGGTCCAATAACTTGTGAAAATGTTACCTCAAGAAATTGTGCATCAACCTAGTCCAATTATACCTCAAATCCATATAGGTTAGAATTTTCAAGCTACTCTACAAATCCCGTTTGGTCAACTTATCCCATATGTTCCCTAAATGCCATATCAAGGTCAATATTTTCTAGGTTAGCCTATTCCAGGTCAATATCAAATATCTTTTCAGCATCAACCATTTGTACGTCAACCTTTAAAAGGCCAACCTTTTCAAGGCCAACCCTTTCAAGGTCAACCCTTCTGAGGAAAACCTTTTCCAATATATCCATTTATAATTTAACTTGGTACGATTTACCCTGGCTACTCTGGCACAATACCAAGTGGACCTTATCCTCAAGGTTATCAATATTCTCAACAGGATTTTCACTGGTAGTTACCTTTTATTGCAACTCTTGATTTACCTGATTTATCACGACTAAATAATGACCCAATTTATGATTATCCTTTTTCACTGGAAATTCCTGCTAAGTTACCCAATGGTATCCTTAAGTTTGATGGAAAGCCTAGTGAATACCCATTGAATCATGTCATGATTTATCATTTGTGGTGTTCCTTGAACTCCTTGAATACTGATTCTATTCATTTATGTATTTTCCAAACAACTCTAACATGTTTTAAAGTGAAATTGTATGTTGAGCTACCACGTGCGTATTTTCATAACTTCAATTCCTTAGAAAACAACTTTTTAAACTCACTTTCATTTACATGTCCGATATGAGACTGGTACTGAGCATTTAACCTCTTTAAAGAAGTCATAATTTACTCATATCTCTGATCATATACATGAGTGGAGACGTCGCCTCAATTATTAAAAGCTTTTATACCAGATAAAATATTAGCTGAGTGGTTTATCAAATATTTGCTTCCTACTATTATGGAATATGCTGCTAAAGGAGGAGTTGTTACTGAAGCACAAGTTATTTCTCATTCCTAGTACTTAGATTTGGTTTATTCACATTCTGGCACATTGTACGAAAAAGTTATGAATGCTCCTCGCTGATCGAACATAGTTCCATCAACCTAAACAGGATCACACAACGCTGATGGTGTGGTTGGTTTTGTTAGTCAAGAGTCTGTGAGTAAACACTCTAGTCACTCTAATCCAAAGTCCACTCCCACTGCTACTAGTCAAAATTCACCTTCTCCTACTACTACTCCTGTTACTTCTGAGATTAATGGAGTCTAATCCCCAAAGGTTGTTAAGTGTCAGCAACCTAGAAGTAAGAAAATGGAAAAGGTAAAGCAAAACAAGATTCCCAATAATAGGATAAATAAAAAACTCAACCTCCCGAGGAAAAGTGTAAACCATGGTATCCTTGTCTTATCTGTGATGAGGAGAATTATACTAAGGAATGTACACACCATGTTGAAGTAGATTGTTTTATAAAAGGTACACCTAATGCACCGACTATTTTGACAGATCCTTTTCCCTCTTAGGAAACTAAAATGGTTTTCAAACACCTGTCTTCTTCTTCCCAACACTTTGTTGATATCATGATGATGTCTGCTCAGTCTGCTCAAGTTATGGAAACAACAAGATCAAAGACTATGGTTCTCAAAATAATTCAAATGGAAGCACTACAAACAACCTTCCACATCGGTCCCGCCTCCTTCTGATCCTCTATAGATCGAGCAATCAGTTCTTGAAACAATAATTTGCCCTTCTCCTAAAGGTGTTATTTGAAATTCATTTTTTAATCTGCATGCTTGAGTAACTCAAAATTTTAATATTGTTGAAGACTTGGCTCAAGCTCCTTCAACAATGTCATATCTTTAAGTACTTCAAATGTGCCCAACACAATGAAAATTATTGTTATCATCTATTGGTGGAATTGATCCAAAGGATTCTAAATTGGCAGTCTTTGATCTTGAGAATCATCAACCTAGACTCACGCATCAACTAGCATTCATGATTCTAGTTTTTGTTAAAACCAAATGAGTGTTTTATATAGAAATTGATGAGGGATGTTTTACCTATATCATATCTACTACTTTCTGGAAAGCTTTAGGCTCTCCAACACTCAATCAATCTCCTACCACTTTGAAAGAATTCAATGGAAGAGGATTCAAACCCTATGGCATTTTAAATGACTTACCCATGGAATTAGAGGGTAAAAAAATGTTGTTGAGGTAGAGGTCGTTGATGCTCAACTTGACTAAAACCTTTTACTAGGTCGGAATTGGACTTATCCCATGTCTGCAGTAGTCTCTTCACTGTTTCAAATGATACTATTTCCCCACCAAGGGAGAATAGTTAAAGTAGACCAACTAACATTTTACACCTCTGATCCAAATACCACTAATAGTGTACCCTTTGTGGTAAAAATTCCTAGTCCTTACGAGAATGTCAGTGTGGGTCTTCTTAAAGACTCATCATTAATGGGAACTTTTGTACTTCGTCCACCCGATTTTCCTACCACGGGCACACAAATAAATATGATATCGTCCAATATCAATTCTTATGATCCATGGATAGTACCTATCAAGTCTTATTATAATATCTATGATGATCGAATGCCATTTAGTCCAATTGAATAAGATTATGAAGAAATCCATTTGGCCTCTGTAGTAATTTCTACACCAGAAAACCGAGTGAACCCGGTAGTCAATGAGTATTCTCAATCTTCATGGTTAATTTCTATGTCAAACTATGATCCTTTTGATGGTGTTTTCCCTACAGATGAAAGGATAATGGAGATAATGTCTTCACAGGAAAAACCATGGGATGATAATCATCATCATTGCTCTTTTCTACCAAAATTAGATGTTAAGGTCCCACCCTAACCCCCTTATCTATGTAATGGGACCACGTCATAGTCAAGAGTCAATAAAGCCCATATTAATAATTGTAAGTGGTTAATCCACAATTAATA
>APFE031408970.1:83647-110898 GCA_000404065.3 Pinus taeda
CACACGAGTCAAGCAATTGCGCGGCCGCATGATTAAGGAAGTCCTAGTCAAATGGAAAGACACCTCTCCAGAAGATGCAACTTGGAAGCCAGCCACTATTCTGCAGCAGTTTCCGCAGCTTCAGCCTTGAGGACAAGGCTAGTCTTAAGGGGGTGGGCATGTTAGGGTCCCACCCTAACCCCCTTATCTATGTAATGGGACCACGTTATAGTCAAGAGTCAATAAAGCCCATATTAATAATTGTAAGTGGTTAATCTGCAATTAATAACAGAACCACAATTAGTTGCAAATGGGCCGTAGTATTAGATAGACGGTATTAGTAATACACGGTATTGGCCCATGGTATTGCACATAGGAGTCATATATAAAGGATAGAAACTCCCTGCGAGGAGTATCATGTCTTATTTTTTAATCGAGCTCTGCTCTATTGGAGGTTGCCCCCTCGAAGAGGCAAGTGAACATTACTCTCTGAATAATAAAATCATTGCTATTCTGTGTTCTGAGTATCTTTTCTTCGCATATTCTATGTTGTGGGTATCTTTTCTTCGCATATTCTGTATTTGGGTATCATTTGCAGGTTAAGAGCACAACATTAGAAGTTATTGAGAATAATTTTGATCCATTATTTTTACCTGAGATAGTTGCACAAGAACAAAGTCCTCTTTCGATTTACGAGGTAAGTTTTGAAAGGAATTTAGGGATTATATTTTCTACCATCTCGATTGACATCTTGGTAGAATCAACAATTATTTAAAACATTCAAATAGGAGCCTCTTGTTCTATGGAATAAATTCAAACTTACAAGGCCCTATTTCAAGAATTCCGAGACATATTCACTTGGGAATATGAGGAAATACTTGGAATTGACTCAAGTATTATTGTCCATGAAATAAATATTATCTAGATGCGAAGCCTATTAGGAGAATATCGTGTCCAATGCATCCACGAAAAGCTGCTGCTATCAAGGTTGAAGTTGGAAAACTTCTAAAAGACGGTTTTATATAAACTGTTCCTTTAACCCACTGGGTCTCAAATATCATCCTGATTATGAGGAAGTAAGGTACCATTGGAGTGTGCATTGATTATATAGATATTAGTAAAGATTTTCCAAAGGACAATTATCCAACTCCTTTCATTAACCAAATCATCGATGATTGTGTTAAAAATGAAATGTTTTCATATATGGATGGATTTTCCAGATATAATCAAATAAACATACTCCCTCCTGACCAACATAAAATCACTTTTATTTTCCCTTGGGGAAATTTTGCCTATCGAAAGATTCCTTTTGGTATTAAAAAAATTGGTGCAACTTTCGAAAGAGCCATGTCCTATGCCTTTGATGACATCAAACATATTTTCAAACTTATCTTGATGACTTACGTACTCACTCTAAGAAATATCAAGATCACCCAATGCATCTACGAGAAATATTTTTATGATGCAAGCGTTACAATTTTTGCTTGAACCCACAAAAATGTGTTTTTTGTGTGGTATCTGGTTGACAACTAGCTTTCCTAGTATCTAAGAAAGGAATCCACATTGATCCACTAAAGGTTCAGGTTATACTCAATCTACCTGCTCCTTCTAACCTTTTCCAATTCCAAAGTTTACAATGGAAGGAAAATTTTTACGTTCATTTGTACTCAACTATGCTGAGCTTGCTAAAGGTTTCGCTCAATTATTGAAAAAAGGGGTTCCTTTTCTTTGGGATGACATAGTCCAAAAATATTTCAATGCTTTGAAGGATGTGTTGACTCACACACCTTTGTTCCACCCCCTAATTATTATCAAGGTTATTTTTTATACTTGCTGCCTCAGACAATACTATTGCTATGGTGCTTGCCCAGGAAGATGATGCAAACGATGAACGTGTGATTTAATGCCCAAGTAGAAATCTTACAAGAACAAAAATGAAGTACTCACATGTGGATAAATTCGATTTGGAAGTTGTGCAAGCTGTCCAATGGTTTTGACACTACATATTACTTCACAAAATGACAATGGTTTCTGATTGGCGACCCTATTATTTATATCCTTACTCGTCAATTGCTTGGGGGAAGTACTTGAAGTGTATTTTTATTCCACAAGAGTTTGCTTTAGAATTCGTCAAATCTAAGTATAAGAAATCCTTAGTCTTTGCTGAATTAATCTATGACCTTTCCTATACTGAAACATAGACAGTAAGTGAAGATTCCATTCTTAGCGAGACACTATTTTTGTTCAATTATGATGACCCCTGGTATGGAGATATCATTTATCTCCAAACCCAAACTTGTCAGCCTGAACTATCTCGTTCTGAACACTGTCAAATACGATACCAAGAAAAACACTATCTTATCATCGATGATACTCTTTATCACCGTGGTATCAATCTTATTTTTTGACAATGTTAAACTCATCGAGAAGCTGAGAAAGCCCTGAAAGATTGCTATTATAGAGGATGGAGGGCATATGTATAGTTACACTACAACCCAAAATATCCTGCACATAGGTTATTTTTGGCCTACCATGTTTAAAGATTACATTTTAGCAGTCCAAAAATGTCATCCCTGCCAGATATATAATAAAAAATTGCATGCTCCACCTACTCATTTATATCCAGTAGTTGTTGTTTCTCCTTTTTCTAAATGGGGCATAAGATTTATGACATGTAGCCTTCACTCGACTGTGGGGCATGGCTATATTATCATTTGAGTCAATTATTTCACAAAATGGGCCGAGGTGATGCCTACATTTGATAAAAGTTGTAAAGCTATTGCATTATTCGTATTCAATCACATTATTGCATGATTCAGCGTACCAAAAGTCATCATCACGGACCATGGCACACATTTACAAAATTAATTGATGTCCAAGTTAACTACTAAGTTGGGGCTATTCCACGATAGTTCTACCCCTTATTATCCATAAGCCAATGGCTAGGTTGAAGCCATGAACAAGGTTTTGAAAATGATGCTTCAGTGATCGTAGGGATTCATTGATTGAATTGGCACATAATAATTTATTCAGCATTATGGGCATACTATACTTCAATCAAAAAAATAACTCTATTTACACCTTTCCAGTTAGTTTATGGTCTAGAAGCTATTTTATCGATTGAACATGACATCCCATCTTTGAAACTACCCGTCGAACTTCTCCCTGCTACTTCTACTGAGGAAGAATATTTTTTGCACTTAAGGCATTTAGATGAAACTCATTGTTATTCCGCATTGGATAACGAGACCCATAAGAAATGAATTAAAGCATAATTTGATAAAACTGTTAACCCTTGCATATGTTTTGAAGGTGACTTGGTCCTATTATATGACCAAGAGCACGATAAGCTAGGAGTTGGTAACCTTGAGCCGATGTGGCTTAACCCTTACATAGTCAAATGTGTACTTGCAAAGGGGGGCTATGAACTAGTGGATTATGACATAATAACTTTGGCTGAGACTTAAAATGGGTTGTATCTAAAAAATTACCATGCCTAGAATTTTTCTGCATATGTACTTTGTACATTATTGTACCATGTTTTTTGGTGTGCTGCAATTTATTTTTTCTTACGAGCTTCTTTGTTTCCCCTAATTATATTTTACACTTGTTTTGTAGATGTCAATGTTACCTCAACCTTACATTGGCTATGCTGATGGTGCTAGTAATAATACCCAAAATATTTCTTTTGTTCCATGGGAAATTTATACACCTACGGATGAGTTAGTGAGTCTGCATGGAATTTTCCTTGGTTGAACAACTAACAACATTACAGAGTATAGTACAATCATTGAAATCATACCTGATGCCATTTCCATTGGTATTCTTTTTCTAGTTGTTAGATTGGATTCTCAACTCATGGTATTATATTTTAGCAATGTTTATTCAACCATAAGCCTGTCAATGTTAAGGATGTTTTTGCGGCTGCATCTCTTGGAAAGGGAATTTGCTTACATTGAATATCAACATATTCCAAGACATTTAAATACATTAACCGACACATTGGAAAACTATGTATTAAATTGACATTTTCAACATTTGTAAAAAGAAACGATAGCCATTCATATCTTGCACAAAAGTAGGTAGAGTAAATAAAAGAAGTCTCCATAGATTAATATGTCTGTAAAAAAGTTTTGGTTGTTACAAAAAATGGTGTGCAAGACATATGAGGCCCACAACCTTTTATTATCTGCATACATGCCGATCAAACTAAAAAGAAAAAATATATCTCAAAATATTGGGAACTAAGCATGGTGCTTATGATAACAAATGATGGCACAAGAATAACAAATGACCAGTCTGTTTAGGTACTCCTGCTGTATGCCTATGTTAATGAGGAGGAAGTTCATCAATTCTGATGCCTGGAATATCCAAAGTTATCATTTCAAGGTTCTCCTTGATCTTAGCTAGGGTCTCTACTACCATAGGATCCTGCTCGATAATAAACACTAGTTGTTCACCACACCTAGCTATTGGTGACAATGTTGTTGGTCTGACTAGTCCAATGTTTTCATGGTATTTAGATAGTTAGTCTTGTCACATAGTTAAAATCACAAAAAAAACTTGGAAAGACTGAAAAAGACAAAATAACCAAATTGAGAAGTTTTACCTAATTCACCCAACTACATTCCTTTAGAAAGAGGAATATTAGGATCATCCCTAAAATCTACACTTGTGTATGAATAATCTTCGACCATGAGAATCTACTAACCCAACCATTAGAAGAATGTCGGTGTGAGCTTTATTAATAGACCACCTCCATGGTGAGCCATCAAACTAACCCACTGTAGCATATGGGGATCTCTAGGACCCGTCATCTCCATGGAAACTTGTGGGTGTAGTAAGGGAATTATCTCCAAAGAAAAAGACACTACAATCGATCCATAACCAAATTGTTTCAAATGTCCTATATTTTCTTTGGTGAGCTGGCCCGTTAAACTAGATAAGACCCGTTCACACCAATTAAATATGGTTGGCTGCATACACTCTAATGCATACTCCCATTGTGCTTTTGTGTCTAGGTGAGGAGATGAACTTCCACACAAGCGAGTGATTATGAACATAATGGTATTTAGTGGAAGGTATATGATGTCTTCAATCTCGATCCTTCAACTACTCTTTTGAGATCCTCTAGCCCTAGGACCAGATAGTGAAACATTGGCTCCTCTGCATGAGATCCCTATCAAGAAGTAGATGTCCTCAACATTAATGGTAAGGGTGTGTAAACCAATATGGAAATGTTTTTATTGGACATTCCAAGCTCTCAACAACCAATTCAATAGATCTAACTGGGCCCTCATGCCCATAATCGAGAAAAAATTTGTGAGGCCACAATACCTCACTGTTTGCAATGGTTTTTGGATCATTAGGTGCAATAATGTATTGTTCTTCATGTTCTCTCTCCATCCCCTTTTTCTTGGTCAAAACTATTCAATAAATGATGAAAATATGTTAGATTACAAGAATGAGACAAATGGAAAAAGAGAGCTAAATATCTATTTTTTCTATGCCCTCGCCTCATGTCGCACTCCGTTTTGAGAGACAAAGTGCAGATTACACATTGTCTCTCAAGACAAGGCGCGACAGGGTGTTATTTCTCATTTTGGGAAAAAAGGCTTGCACACCTCCCAATATACGAAAGGTGTGACAACCCAAGGGCATGTATTCCTCCCTCTAAAAGCCTAAAAACTGAGATAATGACCATTAAAATGAAAAAATGAAACTGTAAATGTGAAGAATAGGGAAATATATCTTACCTAGAGAAGAGGACACTCGAAATATTTCACTGGATAGATCATAATACACTCTTATGGTAAAAAACATACAATGGTAAAAATGATTTACTTTTTGACATTTTATAATCAAAATTGATTTATTAAAATAATATTTACCCTTTTAGGTCAAATGTTAAATGTTTTAGTCATTTTTCATTGTTTTTGAACAAATACAGTGTTTTTTGATTTGAATGTACAGATTACAGGTCAATTTTTTCAAATGAATCATTTTGGTGATGAGTATACTTTTATCACTTTTTTTCGGACTATTTAAATTTACGAAAAAGTCACCCCTTAGAGTTACCTTTAAGCTATTTTATGACTCTCAAAATATGAAAAGATCGCTGAGTACACTTGTTTTTTAGAACTTGTAAAAGTATATTAAAAAGACATCAACCTAGTATAAGTTTACCCCTTTTATGGACTACATAGACTATTTACGAAAAATGTATACTTTGAATGATCATGGTGAAAAGTTTTCTCCCTTGTATTATTTTACACTTTTTCAGGCTCAGGGGACTAAATTTAATTAAAAATAACACTAAGGATTTTTCTTTTTATCTCTTCTTCAAACTCTGTAAATGTGAAAAATGAATCAAGTTACCTCTTCAATGGACTTGTAAAATTCCCATAGTGTAGGACTCATCAAGCATGATGAGACCAAACCACTCCTTCCCAGGGTTTGTTAAAAATATTTTGAAGGACTTACCTGAAGGATGAGCTTATAATACAACCATATGTTATCCTCCTCAAGCTTGATAAAAATAAAGAGGTATTTTCCCAAAATGGTGGGGAAAATTGGGAAAAGTAATGTATAGAGTTTGTATTTGGCCATAATGGGAAATCCATTTACATATCTTTTGATCACACCTACTTGAAAGTCTTCATACTGATTTTTTATCCCATATTGAGTTAGTGCTTCTAACTCTGTATAGTGTCACTAATATGTTCAAGAGAAGCTTAAATTTAGTTAAACTATTTTGCAATACTTATAGCCCTCTTTCACCACGACCATCCTTGTTTCAGTCCTGGATTACTTCATTTTTACTACTCAAAATATTGATACCTGTTTCATGTCATTGATGGGGGATACATCAAGGCTCTCTTGCGATGAGTCACTTCCTATCGAATTCAAAATAATATCTGGAAAGTTTACTTAGAAAATTCCTTTAGTGCCTTGGAAATTGCATGCCTCAAAGGCATGTCTCCTCGCTTTCAATAAAAGGTTTACATCATTGGAGTTCCATCATAATATTCTATGAATATTCGACTACAAATCATTCATTCACACTTCATAGATTGTACTAGTGTACCTTGAGAGCCATTGAAATTACTAGTGGTTTCTCTTGCATCTGTTAATGGTTCTCATCACTGATCAGTAATTATATTGTGTCTTTCATGTTCAAATTTTACATGTTCATTCACATGGTTAGACTCGTACTATCGAGTAGCGGTGATGAAGACTCTGGATCTAGTTTCATCCATCCTGGTTGCATGGAGGTTTCATTACTGATGTATTGATCCATGTGAATATTGGTGGAAACCTGCCTATTCCACTTGGACCCTATCCATTGTACCATTATTTGTTTCATTTTCCTTAATTGTAGCATAATTTACAATTTTTAGTAGTTTTACAGGTCGTGAACTTCTAGAGCTATTTTGAGGCCCTAAAAGACGTTTTTTTTGGAAAATGGGAAAACTTGAATATTTGAATTAAATTTGTAGTTGAAATTTGTAGACCTTACATAGATATTTCTAACGAGGTATCATGCACGTCAAACGAAGCTCATATCCCTAAGTTACGCCCTTGGGAAGTTGATGTACCAATTTACCCCAATGGAGCCCACCGTTTTGGCGCTTCATCTCCTAGAGTTAGGTTCTTTGATGTTTAGGGTTTTCCAATTTTTCAATAATAAATAGGCCTTCAAGCCTCATTGTAACACAATTCATAAGGCATGTAGCCACCACATCTCTTCTTAGAGATAAGTTACCATCGGCTGAGCTAGTTTATTTCCATTCTGCATGTAAACAATTTTTAGTACTTTGTTATTAATCAATTGAAGTTCTGTTTTTTTTGTATCTCTGTGTTTTTGTGTATATCTATTTTTCATTTTGTTCCTTCATAAATCTAGATCAGTGGTATCAGAGAGGTCTCTTCTTTATCTATTTTTTTGTGCATGTCCCCAACGAGGTCGGGGTATAAGGAGTTAAGGCTCAAACTAGTTGAGCCTTTACAAGACTAGCCTCACTCACCTTGACAACCTCCCATGGGGGAAGAAAATAAAGATGATGGAGCAAGATATCCTTTCAAAATATTGCTCAAAGAAGCGCTCGAGCGACAAAGGAACACAATGATGGAAAACTTTGCTGAGATCCTTTGGTGGCTACCCACAGGCGACACATCTTCATCCAATAGCTACTTTGGAAGCATTACTCCCTTTAAGGTACAAGTCAACTTTTACATTCCCATATTTGAAGGCTAGATAGATGTAGATTGCGTAGATAAATGGTTAAATATGTTGGAAGGATATTTTTTGGTTTGTGATTTTTCTAATAAGGGAAATATTACTTTTTTACTCCTCAAATCCACCCCCCATGTCAAGAACTCATGCTAAACCTACTGTGAGAAGAGGGGCAAGAGGGAACCCCCACTATTTTAAGCTGCACCCACTTGGAATTTTTTCGAGATGCCATCAAGGATAAATATTAACTTGTCAGGAGATATGAAGATAAATACATAAAGTGGACCACACTATGACATGGAAGGGACCAAGACATGCAGAGTTCACAAATTTTTTTCATACCCTTCACATGAAGTTGGGTATCAAAGATTCTAAGCAACTTCTAGTACTCAAGTACCACTTCTGTCTTCACAAGTACATCTAGGACACGATGAAGTTCTTGAACATCTCCTCGATTGGTGCCACCTATCGATACGCTATCAAGATCGAGCAAAAATTTAAATAAAATAAGTGAGATTTTGGATCTGCGAATATGAAGTAAGGGAAGGTGCCCTCAAACCGCAGAACAAAGGAAAAAGCTAAGGCGGGGTCACCTAGGATAACCTGCCGAAGATGCAAGCAAAGAAAAACACCATGAAGACAAAAAAGGTTATAGGAAAGTGGTGTAAGTTTTACAAGAGCCCCACTCACAACACAAGTGATTGTCGAGAAAAGCAATGACTAGTGGCCGAGCTGAAGGATTCAATGTAAGCTGTGTTAGATTCCTATAATAATAGAATTCATAATTTTGAATTGACTATGGTTAAGTCTTGTAAGATTGTACATACCTTTGCTTTCTACAAATGTTTCCCATATTAAAATTTAAAAAATATAAAGAGGGTATGTCCTAAAAGAAATATCAAAGGACAAAAAGAATAAGAAAAGATAAAACAAATGAAAAAATATGAACCCAAAAAAAAAACAGATCATGAAAGTGTGCAAGTCCAAGTGCCACTACTCTTTACTTTACTGTATAAAATAATGGTTGTGTGCAACTTGTCATACATGCCACAACCCATGATAGTCAAACAGTTTAATCTTGACTACTCCATGCTTTGAATTTCATGTTTATAGTTAGAGAATAAAGATCTAGCCAAACAGTTTAATCTTGGCAAATCAATAGATATGTAGAGAAATGAAAGGAGCTCATCAGTTTAATCTGATCCCTTGGAAGGTATAAGGTTAGAAGTAGATAGTTTGTTTCGTAAAAGAAAAAGGAAAGAAAAGGGTTTGCTAACTTAAGTGCACCCAATAAAGTGAAGAAAAACTGTTATGGTAAGTAAAAGGGTAAGTAGAAGAAAGGTTGCAAAAATACAAGCTATTTGAGGCATAAGCACATTTTTCATGCTTAATCATGTGTTTTAGTGTGCAGGAGCAATTATGAAAGAAAAAGGATGCTCATAAGTTCATTTGGTTAACTTCCCCCCATTCCATTTCACCCCACTACATACTTACTAATTTCCCCTTTTACCCCTTCATTTCTTATGCAAGCCCCCTTTCCTTCATTTTGACTCCTACCCCTTGGTTTCACACAATTCTCTAGCAAAATACCCTCCAAACTCATTCCCCTACCCAAGAACTCTTTTTCCCTAGTGTGAAACCCTTTCCCATGCAAAAAATCACTTTCCCTTGATTAATTTTCCTAAAAACCCCAAAAAACCCACTACAACCTCTTATCCTAACTATTATTCCCCCCTCCACTTTATAAAGTTAAACCTCCGCCAAACCCATCTAACCCCGCAAATTCACTTTTTCTCATTATAATCCATTTAGCCCATCCCCTTGGTGGGTTAAGTAAACCCCTCCGCAATTTAACCCTGGTTCCACTCCATAAACCTGCATTATAGTTAAAACCACAATTATCCATTGATTAATTACACTTAAGTGTAATTAACCCCTGGGCCCCGCTAATATCTGCCCGCATTTCCTTCCGCGCAACTCCGCCATGTGATGGTCATTGGATCTTTCACCCCCATATCCTATGACCCTTGCCCATATCGCGCCCATTCATCTCCTGACCTTTACCGGCCCGAGAGCATGCAATATGGGTGGTATTGCTTGGGCCCTGCTTGGGTTACATGGTGGCACCATGTCAAGTCGCGTGCTCTTGGGAAAAATCCACCCATCGCTCAAAATCGGTGCGATGGCCCCTGAAACCACCTCCTCGGCGAAAGCAAAAACCGCTCATTGTTCATTAATTTAATCTCGCACCAATTTCTAACCGTTCCTTGTTAGAATCCCACAAACCCCCAGTTTCACCCTTTTCACTCATTTGCCTTGCGAAAGCATGCTAAGCTTTCCTGCACCCGCTGAGCTTCTGCAACGAGTTCTGACCACCAATTGCCTCCCGAACACGCTCAAGAATCCCGGTTCAGCCCTCTAGTGCATGACTGAAGCCACACAACCCTATGTAGCCACTATCAAAACCAATTTGAAATCTAAGCCTCAAACTCTAGGTATTTGACAACAAACCAGAGATAACCCTCTCAAGTTCAAAAGTATACAATAAATTCAAACATTAAAGTAATTGAATTTAATTAATTTTCCTTGAATTGAGAGTATTTCCCCCCAAATACCAAAACCCCTATCCTGCAAATTGCCATTACCTATCCCTGTACTAGAGTTGTCAAGACTTCATTTCCATAAGCTGTATAAGCCCAGTTCCCACATTTTATCACAAAGATGGCTGCCCAGACCTCTCGGATGTCAGACCTGTATCAAACCCTCACTTGGACATTGACCATTTGTCCCTAACAGACAAAGATTTCCAAATTAAAGATACTGTTACTCCATGCCACCTTCTGAAAATCCACTACTGGAGTAAGGATAGGTTTCTAAACCATGTAGATGACATTCACCTTTGAGAATCAAATTTGCCAAGTATACATACCTAGAAGTTCACTCATTCCCAGACATTGTACATTTTTGTCATGCCTACTATTTCCCAAGGCAAAGGGCTATTTTGGAACTAAACCATGAGTTACTATTCACCATTATTGTTGAATCCATCAACCAGATGCTACAAATCCAGCCTATCCCTAATTAGACCCCTCTATCCATTGGAAATCTATTGGACCTGTACATCACACTATACCCAACCAAAATCAAACAAATTTTCTAGAATTTCATCCTTGAGGAACGCCATACTCCTACAGACACTCTATGCTGCTACTATTTTTTCAGAGACTGGCAAGTGCATAATCACCATGCTCTCATGCATCCTAGGATACACATCAGATGAGCATGTGGATGAGGTCATCATGGCCTTCTTGTCCAGTTTCACTCCAGGCAAACCTCCTACTAATGTATGATTATGCTTAGTTAATTGCAGATAGAACGCATGAACAATTCACACGACTACCCACTAAAAGAGTTTTCAAATACTCTTCAGTGTTGTTTTATATGTTTTTGTATTACTAGACAGACAAGTTCCCTGTGAGGATCCAGAAATTGGACACCAAGGGAAAGGAGAGATCAATCATCTATTAGACACCCTTGGTCTAGAATTTTTCCACAACATTCACCAACAAAGACTTCATACACTTTTTTTGTACCCAACCATGAACATGCTGACTTCTAAGACTCAACCTAGAATCAACCCAGAAATCAAGAGAGTACTGCAATTGGCCAAGAACAATAAGGTGGGAGATTCGTACTTGTACCAAAACCACACCGAGATCAAAATTTATGGTTATGAGCTATCCCCCTATAAGTTTCCCAAATGCCTCCCTATGAGGATATATGATCTTGAATACTTTAGAAAAATCATCAACTCTGATGAGGTCCACTTCCTAGCTTATAGGAAGAAAACCCAGTTCAAAGTGAAAAACCAAATGGGTCCATTCATTTGCAACAACAGAGAGGTTGGATTAGAGGCTGGGAGGTTACTTCAACAAATGAAATTCATAAATAGTTTCATCTAGAACTATGACCCTCATGGGGTCATAAACAAGCTCAGACTCATGGTCAAGTTGGGAGCATACATCCACTACCCAAGACCTGACATTGAGTAGTTTACTAACTAGGATGAGTGGGTGGAGAACACCTTGATTGATATGGAAAACAGTGTTGTGGATGTAGAGAACACACTCATTGATCTTGAAAGAAAATTTGATCACAACTCTTTCCCATAGGTTCCAAAACAAGGGGAGCCAATGAACATTCCTCCCATCCTTCAGACCCAAGCCAATGAAGAGAAGAATCCTAAGAGGAATAGGGAGAAGGCATCTAGCTCTGCTATGGAGACTACTGATGAGATGATTGAGCCAAGCAAGAGGCCCAAGTTGAATCCTGTCTTTGAATAGGAGGAGAACATTGCATCAGAGGAAATAATTGACATTGAGGCAATGGGGTAGATAAGTAAAGAAATAGAAAAAACAACTACATCAAGAGAAATAGAGCAACCATCAACCTCAAATACACAGATGATAGAGAGACAACAAAGTATGGAGGTTTCTTCCTTGGTCAGGCCAACTGACAAGGAAAAGGATATCAAAGACAAATTCAAAGAGATAAAGACGAGGAATGAAAAGCTGAAAGCAAAGACATATTCCTAATACCTCAAGCTTACACCACCAAACCAGACCAGATTGATGTCAACCTTTGACATCAAAGTAGGGAAAATGAAGGTATCATTTTTGCAACCCACTATACAACAACCAAAGACCTCGAAAGACTGCAAGAAGACTAATTTTTAGGTTTTGGCCAGGGATGTTCATCCCATCGATCAGATAGAGTTCCATAAGAAGGTTGTAGAAATGATTTACTCCACCCTCACAGGAAAGGCCATGGAAGCCTACAAGCTACAAGAGTCATTGGGCAATGTGACAACCCAATACAAATTGGAGAAGGCCTCCTCATAGGCCAAAGACACCAAGATAAAATCCTTGGAGGACATGATCATTGAACTGGGCCATGACCCAAGTGATGTAAAGGCCACAAAGAAATTAATCAAGAAGAATAATGAGGACATAACAACCCTCAAGAAACAGCTCAAGCTGCCTACTTCACAACACCCACAGACAAAATAGGTCCTGGAAAGTTAGACCAATCATGAGGAAATGATGGACTTAGTGCTGCAGCTGAATGACTAGTTAAAGGAGATGGAAAAAGAGTTGGATAGCTTGATTCAGCTCAAACAAGCTAGTATTATAATGCTGCTACAACTGTCATTCCAACAGTGACTACAACTGTACCTTCTACTTTGGCAACATCATTAGCTCCCACTGCTCCAATGGCCATTGCACTACCAACATCTACACCAACTACGTCAACAACATGATCAACAACAATAGGCTCTACAAGTGATGAAGAAAATAGACTTAAGGAGAAAGTCACCAGCCTGGAGACAGATCGCAAAATTGCCCAGATCATGCATAAAGAAGAACAAAAAAAGGCTACAAGGATGAATGAAAGAATAAAAGGGTTGGAGAAATAACTGATACTGGGTGAGACTCTAGGTAAGGCTAAAGAGAAACTATGGGCCAATATCATTGAATCTGTCAATGATATTTGGCCATCCATCTAGGTTATTTTTGAACAAATTGATTTAATAAAGTAGGTCACAGAAGCCATTCAGAAAGTCAAGGAAGAACTTGGAGATATGCCAAAGGAATTTGCAAGAATCATCCACTTCCTCAACTCTAAGAATAAGTATGAGCTGCAAGAACTTGAGATACCTAACAAAAAATGTACAATTTTGGAAGTTAGAAAAGTCCTCACTAAGAGGAATTTGATGTTGAACTTAGAAGATAAGTGTCAAAACATGAAACTAGCCATTGACAGGTTCATGGTTAAGTTCGAACTTTTGAACGAAAAGGGATTACCTAATCCCTTAGTTATAAATGATAAGTTAATGACACATGAGGATTAAAATAAGAAGATCAGGGAAGTGACCAGAGATCAGGTAAACACTTCATCCATGAAGGGTATACCAACAGGAAAAGTACTATACCAAACTTTTGAAAACTTGTTTTACCCCCAGCATGAGGTAAAACACCTTTTTGTCAATAAACCAACTTTTTCCAAATACACAGAGGCAGATGAGATATACACAAAGATGCTCAATATCCAATTACCAGATGAGGAAATATGGGAAAAACTCAATGATTTACTGTAGTAAATACACAGTAAAAATATAAATGTATAGTGAAAAGTAAAAGAGCATAGTAAAAGGATATTGACAGGTCATCAAGGTTAAAGTGTATCAGATGAAATATTAAAGTAAAATAGAACGTCCAGCGTGAAGACCAAATAACCAACCATCTTAAAGAGCAAAAGGTAAAAGAGCAAAGATAACAAAACCTAAATAACTGGGACAACAAGCAGCAGTTCAATAGTTGTCTCTATATTCTTGCATGAGCATATTTTTTTTCCTAGATTAGTTCTCAATGTATTTTGAGATATTTTTTAATTCATTTTTGTATAAATACTTCATAATTCGAAGTATCAGAGTGGATTATTTTACTTTTGTAGAGTTATTTTGATCTTAAAACCTAAGGGTGATTGTACCACTTTCAAGTCAACAAACTGGAGCAAGTAATAAAAGAATTTCACTACAGGATTCATGAGATGATCTATTTGCAGTGAAGTATCTTCTTTGTTTGATTTTTTTACCTTCTTATGTGTTTCATAATCTTAAATGTGTTCTAAATTTGAATGAATTAACTGGAGATATCACTCAGAATTTGTTTAAGTACACTCTATTTTGCGCAGTTAGTCATTTACATGTTTTCCTCTGATACTTGGATTTGAGAATCCTTAATTGCTCTCTCATCTCAGTTGAATTCTTTCATTCCTTCCAGATTCCAGCCTAGGGAACCCTTAATTTCTCCCTGGATCCAATTTGAAACCATTTCACCATTTCGCCTTTAAGATCTGCAGTAACTCATCTATCTTGCACTGTAAAAACTATTTTTAGAATTGAATCCAGTCTTGTTTGTCTGAAATTTGACCCCATAGCCCAATGGTAAAAGAAAACCTTTGTCCATCTAAGTGAAGTGATCCCACCACCCAAGTTCAAACCAAAACCCAAGTGCAAACAATAACTAGCCTAAAATCATCTTAAATAAAAAAAAGTTAAATTATAAAGAGAGAGCCCTCTCTGAGCATCAGGAAGGCTAGGTCTTGATCTCCAAAATTGTTTTGTGGTTACCTTTGAATTTTCTTCCTTCTTTAACTTTGAAAGAAATATCAGAGTGATAACAAGATGCATGTTCCAACTCTAAGTCAGAACCTAACAAGGGGAATGACAAAGGGAATAAAATTATTGATGCATAGCCCAACATCACCATTTCCACCACTAAGATCTAGAAGATTGAGCCCAAAGATCCAGAGGAGGGGGAGCACCTCTTCCCTTCACACATGTGAGTGAAGGGTTATCCAGTTCAGTTCATTGTCGACAGCGGGAGACAAAATAACTTTATTTCTACAACGTATGTGAATTAGTTGGGCATACCAACCACACTACACCCACAACCATACACCATCGGGTGGCTTCATCAAGGATGAGATCTCTACATCAAATGCCGCCTTCCCTACAACATTAAGCCTTTCATGGATGAGGTACTATGTGATGTTGCTCCTCTTGAAGTTTGTGATGTATTATTAGGCCAACCATACTTGTGGAAGTGTCATGCTATATATGAGTCTAGTCCTCACATTGTTATTATAACTTTAGGCAATAGGTTATACATGATACTAGAGGTAGAACTACTTATTGCCGTCTCTTTGATATTTGCTAAGAAATGCAGTAAGATCATATCCCAGACCGAGAAATTTGTTTTCTTTCTTATTCTATCTGAAAGTAAGGGGAAGATCGTGACCACATCCATGGCCTATAGGAAGGGTTCCTCCACGTAGCAGAAGTAGGCGGTTAAGTTCATGGATGAATACAGGGACATATTCTCCTCATCCATTGGGGTACCCAGTGTGAGGTCAAGAATTCGATCGATATGACTCTCAGAGCACCCCTACCCAATGGGATAATATATTGTCACTCCATTATGGAAAATGAAGAGATCAAGTCGCAGATTCAGGAGTTGTTGTAAAAAAGGCACATCCGACCAAGTTCTTCAACTTGTGGGAGCCCAATAATACTTGTACAGAGGAAAGATGGGACCTAGAGGCTCTGCATTGATGATAAAAAACTGAACAAAATCACTATCAGGAACAAGTATCAAATCCCGCTATTGATGACCTTATTGAATAGCTCAAGGGGGCCGATTATTTAGTAAGATCGATATGAAGTCGGGCTATCACCAAGTTCTGATAGATCCAACAGACATATAGAAGACCACCTTGAAATCCAAGGAGGCAATTTTTGAATGGTTGGTCATGCCCTTCAGGTTGACAAATTCCCCTGCCACTTTTATGAGGCTAATGGATGACATCTTGTGGCCCTTCACCAACTCATTCATGGTTTTGTATTTGGATGAAATTTTTATCTTTAGCAAGAGTTGGGGAGAGAACTTGCAACACATTTGACAGATCATTCAAACCCTATGGAAACATAAACTATGTATCAACGTGGATAAATGTACCTTTGGTATGAAGGAGGTCCAATATCTAGATTACATCATAGATGAGAAAGGAGTGCATGTGGATTCGACTAAGATCCAAGTCATATGGGATTGGCAAGCCCCAACCACTCTTATAGAGCTTCACAATTTTTTGGGCCTTGTGAATTTTTATCAGAGGTTCATGTTGGGATTCTCCCATATCACTTGGCCCTTGATTTAGGTTACCAAGGGCAAAGCGAAAGAAATTTTTTCCTGGTCTCAGTCCCAACAAAAGGTGTTCATTGAGTTGAAGCACCGTCTCTACTCTGCACCTATACTCACATTTCCAAACCTGCAACAACCATCTGAAATCGATACACATGCCTCTGACTATGCTATTGGTGCAGTTCTCACCCAACAAGGGCATCCGGTGTCCTATGACACTGATACACTTTCCGACACAATTTAGAAATACCCCAACTATGATAAGGAGATGTATTCCATTGTGCAGGATTTTAGACAATGGAAACATTACATTCTGGGGAAGGAGGCGGTCATCCGCACAGATCATCGACCCCTGCAGTTTATACAGACCCAAGGGAAGTTGCAAAACTATTGCCATAAAAAGTGGTCCACATATCTATAACAATTCCATTTGAATATCAAGTACAAGAAGGAAAACACCAATCATGTTGCAGAATGCCTCAGTTGGCCACTGGTTGCAACACTAATCACTTTTCTCAACTCTTCTGGCCATGAGACCTCTATATAGTCGCAACTATATAAAATTTATCCAGAGATTTCCACCACATACTAGATGCTAGTGGATGGCAAGAAAGTTCAATACTTCCACCTTCAGGATGCATTATTATGCTACCTGGGACACCTTTGTGTTCCTTCAAGTAAGCATGCCAAAATGATTTTGGAGGCACACTACAACTGGGTCGCTTGGTGTGGAGAAAACTGTGGCCATACTACAAAGGTATTTTTATTAGCTAAATCTCAGATAAGATATTGGAAAATACATTAGATCTTGCACTGCCTGTACCATTTCCAAGCTGACTATTAAGAAGAAAGGCTTGTATACTCCTCTGCCTACTCGTAGGTGGCCCTGAGAATCCAATTCCATGAACTATATGTCCGGACTTCCGCTGACCAAGCATGGAAATGAATGTGTATTTGTGGCTGTCGACAAATTTTCTAAGATGGACATATTGGCTGCCTAGAAGAAGAGTATCACATTAGAGGCTAGTGCTATAATGTCCTTTTAATGAGTGTGGGTATATTTTGGGATCCCACAAGCCATTATATCATATCAGCATGACACATTCCTAAGCACGTTTTGGTCGAGCCTTTGGTCATTTTTGGACAACAAGCTCACCAAGTTGACTGCATTCCACCCCCATACTGATGGGTAGACAAAGGTTGTCAATAGGATGATTATGCACACACTACACACGTACACCTATAAACATCTGCAGAAATGGGATGAGAGTCTTCTTTATGTGCAACATAACTATAACAAAGATCTCCATAGCTTGACTAGTCACAACCCCTTTGAAGTGGGCCTAGGATTTCAACCATTATGTCCCCTTGATGTTGCATTGCCTTTTGAAATTTATAAAGGAAGAATATTCCCATGTTCATACCCAAGATGATAAAGCCACCAGGTTTATTGAGCACATTCAGCACATCTTCTAGTAGGTTTATGACATCTTGGCTAAAGCTAATTCCAAATACAAACAACGACATGATCAACATTGGGTGCCCAGTAAGTTTCAGGTGGGTGACAAAGTTTGGTTACATCTATAAAAAGAGTGCCTTGCTGGAGCCCATTGTAAGATTTTTCCACTCTAATATAGTCCTTACACCATCACCAAGGAAGTGGGAGACAACGATTTCGAGCTCAATATCCCCCATTATTTGGATTGCAGAACATATTCAATGTAGACCGCCTTCGACCATACCTTCCACCATTGCTGGACACATCAAACATTGCTGAGCAATTGACACCAACAAAGCTCAATCCAAACTGCATTGAATAGGACACAAATGATTAGATAATCGACGCACAGATCAAGAACACTTTCCAACAAAAGATCCAAATGTATAAGGTTTTTAAAGCTGCTTAACTCCTGCACCAAGGCAAGTGGCTCACTAGGGACCAAGTTTAGCAGAAGTTTTCCCATCTCAAGGAGGCACTCAACATAATGGGGACCGTTTCTTCCTAAGGGGGGAGGAATGATCTAGATGGTTATTGGTGGCCACCTACCTATTCCACTTGGACCCTCTCCATTGTACCATTATTCTTTTATTTTCCTTATCTGTATCACAATTTACTATTTTTGTTAGTTTTTCGGGTCCTGAACTTCCATATCCATTTTGAGGCCCTAAACGACATTTTTTTGCAAAAAGATAAAATGTGAGTGTCTCACTAATTTTTGCAGTCAAATTTTGTAGTCCTAGGATAGATATTTCTAATGAGGTTGATTGCACGTCAAATGGAGATTGTATGCCAATGTTATGGACCTGGGAAGTTGTTGTACCAATTTACTCCATCAGGGTCCACAATTTTGGCACTTCATCTCCTAGGGTTAGATTTTTGGATTTTTAGGGTTTTCCATTATTTTTAAAGAATAAAAAGGCCTTAGAGCCTCATTGTAACATAATTTAGAAGACATGTAGCTACCACATCTCTTCTCAAATATAAGCTACCATCGCCTGAGCTAGTTTATTTCCATTATGCATGTAAACAATTTTCAATACTTTGTTATTAATGAATTGAAGTTCTGCTTTTACTGTATCTCTATTTTGCTGCTTATATATGTATTTCGTTTAGTTCCTTCATAAATATAGATCATGTACAATTCATACTATATGATCATGGGTAGGTTCATAATGAGTCAATTCAAGCATGGATCCACGATGTACGTCTGGTGGCCATGACTTCGATTTGTTCAGATGGATTTTTAGACATTTCCATACTTTAGTATAGAGTTATTGATATACCATATTGAGTATGGGAATGTCTACCTCAGAGATTATTTCATTATTATATTGTATTTTTATCCATGACTTTCTACTTTCAGGTCTCCAACCAATTGATCTCTGATCTAGACTTTCACATGATAAAAATTGTATCCCTCATACACAATTTTTGACTTTGAAATTTAGTGGATAATCTATTACATGCCATTTTTTCACCATTAGGAAAATGCCCCAAATCCATATCCCTCACTATCTGAAGAACCCTTCTTAGTAATCCCGTACAAAGCTAAAATAAAAACCATTTTGAATATCCCACGAATCTTGGATTACATTGCTTAAAAAAATTGATTTTAAGTAGTTTCACACCTTTCCTAGACACAAACTATGACACCGTAAGTTAAATCATTGACACCTACACAATGTAACACATTGTTATCCATTATAGAGTGAGACACCCTTTCAACATGGGTAAAATGAAAAAAGTAAAGCCTATAACCTTGTTGAGAAATCTTCCCTCAACCAACTAGACCTTGAGCTCCTACCTCTTTGGATCTCATCACAAGAATTATGGATATCATCCTCTTATCATGGAACCAATCCCGTATAATTGTTGATCTTTTCCCTTGGAATATGGATCTTAACCTCCTCTCCTTTCCTATAAATACAATGCAGACTAAAGGAGTAGGGGTTGGATTTTGAGGTACCCTTATGTTGTCAAATTGAAGAGTGAAGGATTATCATTACAAGACGAAGGATTGGATTTTTCTTGGAAGATAACTTATGGAATGAAGGATTGATCTGATTTAGAATATTAGATTTCTATGCTAAGATCCTCCTCAGATTAGAAACAAAATTCTTTCATTGTGCTCAAGAATTCATGAATTTTTGAAAGTGAAAAATGAGTTTTTATGTTAATTTTATGAGCAATTAAACACAAATAAGAGACTGAACAACAACATAAACATGTAAAGAACATCATAAAAAACAAATTACAACAGGAACATGATAAAGGAGTTCACCCCTCCTAGGCTACATCTCCTCGCTCCAACTTACAATGGCTTGAGCCTATCTATTATGATCAAAAGTGTAGAGATATGTGTTTACAATGCTCAAATGCTTCTGAAACTTGCTCCCATGAGTCTACAATGTCCAAAAATGTCTATCTAGCCTCTTTTTTCTATCTAATTTGGTAAAAAAATGAAGAATTTATGACCTCTCCTAGTTTTCCCAATATTCGCTCCACAAATTGCACCATTTCTGGCATTATCCTACAATTTCGCTCCAAAAAGTGCTACATGGGTGAAATTTTTTCCACGTGATGACCATAAACTATCAGCACCGATAGCTCCATTGCAAATCGCAATTGGCAGGAACTAGTGGGTCTTATGGTTTGTAAACGTAGAGTGGGAAATATGCGTTTGTGAGTAGTGGCGGACCCGATGGAACTATCAACTATAGTATAACTGTATTGCATCATGAATATATCAGAATCAATGGACCCAAGGTAATACATATAAGGAGACTTTGCATTGTGCGATATGTAATTGTGATATCGCAATCACAACCTAATCCTGCCGGGACCGATTCTGTAACACTTCCCTTCTGTGATGTGCGATTGCGATCATCACATCACAACCCTGAATTGCTCTGGGGCCAATTCTTTAACACCAATCCACCTTCGACATGCGATTTGCGAAATGCAGGGCCAATGATGGCCTACCACTTGGCACTTCCCCATTCATTGAATAGTCCTGCCATGTCATCTTCTCCTGCCATCTGTGCAAGTCAAACTTGAACTTTGACTTGCTATAACTTATTCAATGAGCTCGAATTCGAGTGTCATTCACATGGTTGGAATCATGATGACGAGCAATTTGATCTGAAGCTAAGTTTATCAAGATTCTCCCACTTTGAGTTTGAGCCTAAGTTTGAGCACCTGATCAAGGCCAAAGGGGTTGTAATCTTGTATTCCCATTGTTAATACAAAGTGCACTATTTTTCTCATATAATGTGTTCAATGTTTACATATGTATATCAAAATTCCTTGATCTTTTGGTTATAAATAACTTGAATTCATTTATATATATTGTATGCTTTGATCTTGTGTTGTTTTTGTCATTGCAATTTCCATTTCAGGGATAATTGAAAAAGGAGCAGGGTCTTAAGAAAAAAAAGTACTAAAGACTTATTTGGGTCATTTAATAAGTTTACCTCTAAATGATTCAAGTATTTCTAGAGAAGAATTAGTGTATTTTGTCTTTATTGTTAATAGGATTGGTTTCGAAGCCTGGGGAGATCTTGTTCTATTTGCATAACGATATTTGTTCAAATAACATTATTATAAACCAATTTTTATTTTTGTTTTATTATATGGATTCCAAATATCTTATGTGCAACTAACTTTGTAAGGCAATCAAAAGGATAGATGAGAAGTTGTTCACATTGTCTGTAGATACTTGTAATAGCCTTGATGTTTATATTCCTTAATCAGTCAAGGGCCAATTCTACAATGTCAGTTAAGTATATTGTTAATAGAGGCTAAGAAGCTAGGGTAAATGTAAATTAGTATTTTTGGGATATGTATATAATAATAAAGCCAATTATGACTATTTATTCTTTGAATAATGGTACAAGAGCATTTGTAATCTAGTTGCAACAATTATTGTGTTGTTCACACAATTCACACTCACTTTTATATTTTGTATTCCACTATGCAAGGATGGAATTTGATCAACCACATTATGAACAAGACGTGCCCTATCAAGTTGGTAAACCACTAGAGGAACATGATGTGCCCTATCAATTTGATCAACCACCAGAAGAACAAGATCTACCCTCTCAAGTCGATATGATAACATGGAGCTACAATGGTTTATAAAAGGGTGGAAGGTCGTAGAAAATTTGGATGAAAGTACAAGAGAGGAACTTAGGGAGCTTATCTTTGATCACGCTGTTGAAGAGCATGTTAGTAACATAATTTGGAAGTATTTTGAGAAATATTCAGTTGTTATACAATCTTAGATATTACATGGTTTGATTAAACACAAGAAACTAAAACATGGTACAAAGATTTTGGGTATCCAAGATGATAAAAGAAGGAAGCCATGTGTGATTGTCACTAAATGTATATCAAAGGCATTCTCCAAGTTTGGAAAATCAAGAAAACCTGATGTTCAGGTTGCTCATAGGGAAATTAAAATTACTATTGTTGCACCAAGTACATCAAGACAACAAATGTTGGAAACAATATCAAAATTACTCCATGATTTGATAAAAATGTTGCACAAGCATACCAAATTTTGGTTTAAGTAAATTAAAATGATGAAGCTTCTTGTTAGGTTGTTATCAATAAACAACCCTACTAAGACATGCTTGCAACAAGAATCATACCACTTGTGGTAGGTTTATGGGAGATCCCATCTCGTGATATATCTCATAGAAATCATGTCACGTGACATTGCATATATAAAGGTGAGTATGTAGATCACTCTAAACACATTGTAGAAATGATAGAAGTTTCATTATTCGATGAATTTCAGGAAAGGAATCCTCATGTCAAGATATCCATAAGCATGTTTCATAAATTGAAACCATGGTTTATTAGGCCTAATACAATCCATGGCACATGTTTTTTCTGATATCACATTGAATTCCAACTTCGTTATGACAAATTTAAATAATTTTGCAAGAAGAACTGGCACGATGACTCTCCTCATCCCATAGTGCATGATTTTCTTTCATCAATATTATGCAGAAGGGATCTAGAAGATTTGTTTTACAAGAAAATATGTATAGGTGGGAGAAGATGAAATGTGCTTATTTGACATTGTTACATAAGAACTTTCCTATTAATTCCTACTAGTTTGGGATGTCATATGCCATGGCCACATGGAAGCGATATGAGTATGTCGTGGTAAATCCACATGGGATAATCTATTGGGTGTGGGGCCTGATTATCTTCTTGATTCAAAGGTCTCAACCATGTTGGACCCCAATTCCTAAACGGGGCGACAACGACACTTGTATGATAGCCTCTAGGGGGGAGGCGTTGACTAATTTTAAAGAGCTCCCCCCGCAGGGGTTCAAGGGCAGTGCCCCTGAAGCTAAAAATAGATGAAAAATTTCCTTGTAAAATATTTTAATTTCATAGTTAATCTGGGCCATTCATTAGGCGAATGATATGACAACAAAAGTTATGTTAATTTAGGGCTTTTTTCCCTATAAGGTAAGCATTAGTTTATATGAGGGAATTGTATTGTGGCTGTGTATGATTATTCTGAGAGAGAGAGAGAGAGAGAGGAGAGGGTGTGTGAGAGAGAAGAGGAAATTACGGATCTACTGTAGGTTGTGCCTCTTCATTTAGCTAAACAATATAAAAGGAAGGAATGGCTGTTTCTCCGTGCGCATAGCCCAAATTGGGTGAACCACGTATATCTATGTCTCTCTTGTTTGATATGTTTATGTATTTGTGTTTACACAATATTTATTTGTTCCATTTCTCTGTAATATATAATTTTCTAACAACTGGTATCAGAGCCAAAGGTCTATTTGGTTGATAAAATCGTAGGAGAGAAGGGTTCCTAGTTTAAGTGGGAGTAATAGTGGAAGATGGTAGGTTTATGGTTGAGAAATTTAATGGCCAAAACTACCAGCTGTGGAAGATGCATATGGAATATTATCTATTTCAGAAAGATATGTACCTAGCATTGAGTGGAAAATAAAATAAGATGACTAGTATGACAAATGCAAAATGAGATATTTTTGATAGATAGGCACTATGAAAAATATAGTTGTGTCTGGTAGCGTCAATGGCATTTAACATTTCAAAGGAAATGACAACAAAATGTTTAATGATGACATTGGCCAAACTATATGAAAAACCCTCAACCACAAATAAGGTATTTCTTATGAAGTGTCTATTTAATATGAATATGTGAGAAGGCGAATATGTTACTTATCATTTAAATGACTTTAACACGATTACTAGACAGTTAAGTTTTGTAAGGGTAAATTTTGGTGGGGCTATATTATTTTTGTGTTCATTGCCAGAAAGCTGGAATGGCTTAGTTATGGCTCATTAGAGGAATTTTTAGGTCTAAAATGGGCCTCCTAAAAAAATAAACAACCAAAATAAACATTATAAGAACCAATAGGATTAAAGATGACGTTGTAAACCATGGGGGATGATTCACCATTTTTGGAGTAAAAAAAGTAAAAAGATTAAAAGATAATAAAATAATAAAACTACTTTTTCAACTTGTCCCCCCAAAGTTTAATCAAACTTCAAGCAGGAGTAATCGTTAGATGCAAAATTTAATTCCTCATCCAAAGAGTACCCATGTTGCATAATTTCGATGGGACCTGCTACACGAAAAATGACAAATACATGAAAAAATGTGATTGCAATCACATTTTTCATGTATTTCTCATTTTACATGTAGAAGGGTCCATCAGAAGTATTCAACATGGGCACTCCTTGGATAAGTAATCAAATTCTTCATCCAACGAGTGTTCCCGCTCAAAATTTGAGTAAACCCATAGGGAGATAAGTTGAAAATATGAGTTGAAAAAGTAGTTTTTTCTTTTTTTCCCTCTAAAATTTGATGATGTAATGTAATATTATTTTATTATTTCCACTATTATTTTATATTTTCCTTAGGAGGCCCATTTTAGACCTCAAAATTCCTCTAATATGATTAGTAACTTTGTCTCTGGATCTAGTACTTTAAAGTTTGATGATGTTTTTGGTGTCATTCTTAGCGAGGAAATGTGACAGAATGTTGGGGTTGTGTTATATTCTTTCATGACTAGCCACCTAGTTAACCAGGGGGTTAGAGGTGGGGCAGGTAGCCCCCCTCTATGGGGTATGGGGCATCACCCTTGGGAATTTTTTTTTGGACCCTATATTAGGTGGGCAGGCCTACCTATGTTTTTGTGCATGGTTTTCGCACATGGTTTTGGACGTGATGGTTTTCGGTCCATGGTATTTGATGCTTCGGCATGTATATATATATATTATATATAATATTATATATATATATATAATATATATATAATATATATATATATATATTATATATAGATATATTGTAACATTGAAAGGAATATAATGAAAAATCAATCTGGTAGTCCCGGTTTTGGGATCCAATGAAAAATCTCTTTGTGTATGTGTTTTATGTGTTATGCTCTCACATTGTTTATTTTTTGTGTTTTAGAATTCGTATGCAGGTAATTTCTGTACGGGGTTAAAACCTACATTTTGTATCAGAGTAGTTTTGGCTTCAAGGGGATGCCTTTGTTGCTGAGGGGGTTCGCTTGGGCTTGTGGTAGACCCTGTTCAGTGGGAGATCCATGGGATCGATTCTGGTGGTGAAAGAAGATGGCGTGCAGTGGAAAGATAGAGATCGAGAAATTTAATGGTCAAAGTTTTGAGTTGTGGAAACTCAAGGTGGAGGATCTATTGGTGGATAAAGAGTAGTGGATTATGGTAGATCCAGGTACTAAACCAACGGGAGTGTCCGATGAAAAATGGAAGAAGTTGGATCAGAAGGCAAAGAGAACAATACGATTGTGTGTCTCAGATTCAGTATTACTGAATGTATCAGGGGAAGCTACGATGAAGGATTTGTGGGACAAGTTAGGGACTTTGTACCAATCTAAGTCTCTAGTCAATAAACTGTTCCTATGGAAAAAGCTGTATAACCTAAGGATGAAATATGGAGACTCGGTGACAGAGCATATGAATGCATTTAATATTGTGGTAATTCAGTTATTGTCTGTTGATATTAAAATTTTAGATGAAGATACGTGTATCAGTTTGTTGTGTTCTCTACTAGATTCGTGGGATAGTCTAGTTATTGTAATAGGTAGCAATGCATCTGCCTTGCAGTTTGATGAAATATTCTCATCCTTGCTGATGGAGGAGATGAGATGGAAAAATATGGAGAGCCAAAATGGTGATGCCTTGTCTGTATAAGGAAGGTCCCAGAATAGAAACAAAAATAAGTCATTGAGTGGAAGATCTAAATCTCCAGGAAAACCTGTAAAGGTGGTGTGCTGGAAATGCGAAAAGGAAGGGCACTACAAAAGGGACTGTAAATATAAAGCTCATGACAAAGGAAAGGGATCTGATGATGCTCCTTCTGTAGAGATGAAAACCACCTCAGATGAAGGTGGGGATGTGTACTTGGCTTCTTCAAGTACACATGTAGATCATGAGGCATGGTTGATTGACTCAGGTGCATCCTTTCACTTCACTCCCCATATAGAGTGGTTCTACGAGTATGAGAAATATGATGGTGGTGATGTCTTTTTGGGGGATGATAGGAAGGCTAGAATCATTGGTCGTGGAAAAGTAAAGTTGAAGTTGCAAGGTGCAAGGGTTAGAACACTTCTAGGTGTTTTGCCTATTCCTGTATTGGCCAGAAATCTGATTTATGTAAGCAAGTTGGATGGTGTAGGTGTAAAAACAGTGTTCGACAAATATACCTGCAAGATGGTTCAGGGAGCAC